>OVBX01002089.1:0-21967 GCA_900406325.1 Erucastrum elatum | reverse complement strand
GGTGAGACTGACGAGCAGGAGTGATTGCTATGGGATTGGTGCTTTTGGGAGTTTTATTTATTTATTTTCCAGACTTGCGGTTTTATGTTTTATCGATACTTTTGGGATTTATTTTATTACTTGGATTTTATGATTATTTATTTTGGATTATGATGTTGGATTTATTTATGAGGAGTAATAAATGGAGATTTTAAGACATTATTATTTATTATGTTATTTTGAGAAATACGGGTGTTACAGTTTTCTTCTATAATTCCTTAAAATTCAAGGAAAGTTCAAAATTCAAAATTAAAAAGATCAGTCTCTCTCTGACCCGCTTCCCAATACAGAACCGTTGGGCCTCTCCTGGCCAAGCTTCCGTCGTGAGACTGTCGTCGCCTGCCTCCGGTGACTCCCTCCTTCCCCCTCCCTTTCCTCCAGATCCCCCCGACCCCCATTCTNCCCCCCCCCCCCCCCCCTAACTTCATCCCCACCTCAGACCCGTGCTCAACTTCGTCGCTCACTTATCACCCCCCAACTACTGATATAGTTATGGCTCAGGCTGTTCACCAGAGCTCAGCTATAACTGAATCGTCCCCAACTGCAACTGCTCAGACCTCCTTGTCTGAGAATTCAACTGAGATTGGATCTCAAGTTACTATTCCTGCTATAGGAAACCCTAATCCAAACTTGTTAAAAATCCTTCCCCCAAGGAACAACTCTCCCATCATCACTAACAAAGCCTCGCAATCACCTCATCCAATCCAAACTACAGATGACCCTCCCCTTATCCTTCCTCCACGTCCCCGAGCTCCCATTCCTGAACCTAATCCCTTTATCAACCTTCCCCCTACTCCATCCACTACTCCCACTAACTCTCAGTCTCCTCCTACACTAGCTGAAAAGCTCAGAGTCAAAGGAGACAAGACTCTCTCAAGATTAGCACCTATTCAAATATCTGACACTGGTAGACCGAGAGTTATTATACCAGATGAGGTATTTGAAGAGGGAGCAAATCTTCATAAAGACTTCATCATATGTTACTTCAATGGCCGCCCACCACCATTCCTCCAAATTCAGAGTGTCCTGAATCACATGTGGGGAAAGGGCAGGAGGTTAGAAATTCACAACAATCCCTTGCAGCGATCAACTTTGGTTAGGATTCCGAGTGAATACCTAAGGCAGAAGATTCTTGAAAAGAATATATGGTACGTTGGCGATTCAATGTTCCATACAGCTCAGTGGTCAACGATCCACTCTTCTGCTACACCATCCCTAAGCTCCATCAAAATTTGGGCCCATTTAACGGGCGTGCCTCTTGACTTGAGACATCAGAAGGGCCTCAGCTTGGTAGCTGGGCTTGTGGGAGATCCTAAAGAAACAGATGACTTCACACTTAATTTGGTCAATCTCTCTCTGTCGCACGTTAAGGTGGAAGTGGACCTCACTAAGCCACTTCCTAATGTTGTAGAGTTTCAGAAGCAGAGTGGAGAGGTGGTAGAAGTAAAAGTCACTTACCCTTGGTTACCACCAACTTGCTCACACTGTAAGGAACTTGGGCATGTAATTAGGAACTGCCTCCACTATACTTCTCCTCCGCCTCCTGCTCTCACCTTCTCTACGGAAACTGCGCAAAAGAAACAAAACCCTCAAGTTACCCCCTCTCCAAGGAAACTACATAATGGTAACCCAAAGAATAAGCAGTATGTGGCAGTGAGGAAAATTTTACCTTCTGTTGCAACCCTTTCCACTAAGTCTTCATCTTCTCTACCTTCTGTCTCTAATCCCGTCTCCTCCCTTGCTTCTTCAGTCTCTCTTCCCACCTCCCCCTTAACCACTAAATCACCCTTACTATTTTCTCTTCTCATCTAAACACAGACCAATCATCCTACCAAAGTCCTTCTGACAAACTAAATAAGCCATCCCTAAAAAGANTTCCCCCCCCCCCCCCATCTCAACCAAAGATACTTTTTCAATCCTCTTCTTCCACCCGACTTCCTCCCCTGTTTCCTGAGGCTGGTACCTTACAGTACATCCAACAGTCTCCTTTCATCCAACCCTCTACTTCTAACCCCTTTCTCCTCTACTTTATGTTGACTATCTCCAGTCTTCTGGAGAAACCCCCTCTCTATCTCAATGAGCGCAAAGCTCTTTTTTTGGAATGTCTGTGGTTTAAATCTCCCGGACAAGCATAGACCCTTTTCGGATTGGCTCAAAAGCCATAAACCCATTTTTGGAGCATTGCTCGAGACACATATCAAAGAACCCTCACTTGCTCATCTGATGTCGTCTTTATGCAGAGGATGGCATTTCAGCTCTAACCACTTGTCGGATGCAGATGGTAGAATTGTGTTGATTTGGAAAGATCCTGTAAAAGTGCAAATCTCAATCAAGACATATGTTAACGTGTGAATTGAAACTACCACATTGTGCCCCTATCATATATTCAGCTATTTATGCTTCAAATGAAGCGGAGGAAAGATCTGATCTATGGGTGGAGTTTATTAACCTTCATACCTCTCTTGCACTACACTCTTCACCATGGATGATAGGTGGAGACTTCAACCAGATACTCTTTCCTCATGACCACTCGGCGTTCAATCATCTCAATCATTCTGCGCAAATGTACCAGTTCCGTGATGCCCTCTTGCAAATAAGTCTCTTTGATCTGAGGAGAGTGCATCACTGCCATTCAGGATTTCTTTAAATCCGGGTTCCTGCCAAAGACAACGAATTCAACCATCCTCACACTGGTTCCTAAGTTTTCGGGAGCATCAAGAATTTCAGAGTATTGTCCTATCTCCTGCCTCAACACTATCTATAAGGTCATTTCCCGATTGCTCGTGCGAAAACTAAAGCCTCTTCTCAAAGATCTAATCATGCCTAATCAAACAGCGTTTGTAGAAGGGAGACTTCTAGTCGAGAATACAGTCCTAGCTAGTGAGCTGGTCAATGGTTACCATAGAAACAAGGGAGCAAAAAGAATTACCATCAAAGTTGATATAGCTAAGGCGTTTGACACGTTAGCTTGGGAATTCCTCTTCTCTGCGCTAGACAGTCTATCCTTGCCTCCAGCTTACACTCGCCTCCTTAGAGCCTGCATAACCACAACATCTTTTATGGTGGGCTACAATGGTATGGTGAATGGTTATTTTAAAGGTAAAAGGGGCTTAAGGCAGGGAGATCCACTCTCACCGTACCTTTTTGTTATAGCGATGAACTAGCTATCTATGATGCTAGACAAAGAAGCGAGATCAGGAAGCTTATCTTATCATCATCAGTGCAGGAAGACTAGGTTGACTCATCTGTCGTTTGCAGATGATTTACTGATCTTCATAGATGGCTCCCTGGAATCAGTTCAAAGACTACTCCAAATCCTCCATGAGTTTGAAAAGCGATCGGGATTGGCAGTGAGTTTGCAAAAGTCTAGCTTCTTCGCTTCTGGTCTCTCTGATCCTGAAATAGCAACTATTCAGGCCTCTACTGGTATGCCTAATGGAAATCTGCCTATGCGTTACTTTGGAGTGCCGTTAAACTCGAAGAAGTTGAACTTACAGAATTGTGAGCCTCTGCTGCACCAGATTAAAAAGATGTTCTCGGCTTGGTCTGCCAAGGCACTATCCTTTGCAGGACGTTTGCAGCTGATAAAAACGGTTATAACAGGGGTGGCGACGTTCTGGTGCTCCGCGTTTATACTACCAAAGGCCTGCATCAACAAGATAAACTCATTATGCAGCTTGTTTTTATGGAAAGGGCGGGGTGAAGGAACTTACTCCACAAAAGTGGGATGGGAAACTGTAGCTCTTACCTAGGAACAAGGGGGTTTAGATGTCAAGGATCTTCATAGCTGGAATCTAGCGTGCATATTGAAGCTCATCTGGTTGCTTTTCTTCAAACCTGATTCAGTATGGGTTTGTTGGTTTAAGGAGGTTATTTTAAATGGGTACTTGAGTAACTATTGGAGGGTTAAACCGAGTACTACATTCTCATGGATGGTAAACAAGTTAATCAAGTCAAGGGTTCTAGTCTTTCCTCTACTGAAGAGAAAATTAGGGAATGGAGAGACAACAACCTTCTGGTTAGACAACTGGACTCCTTTTGGAAGCCTTCACAGCTACTTGAATGCAGCATCTTCTCGCTTAGGCATCCCTCTATCAGCAACGGTGGCTTCGCTTCACTGCAATAATCGATGGCAACTGCCCCCTGCAAGATCAGAAGAACAATTAGCACTGCAGATACACTTGACAACTATTACACTGGTAGATACGGAGGACTACTTTAAATGGGAAGTGGATGGAAGAGCAAGAAACATATATAGTATGGGTGAGATTTACACTTATCTCAAGGGGCCGCAACCGTTAGTCCCTTGGTCAAGAGTGGTTTGGACTTCTTATGGTATCCCACGCCAAAGCTTCCTTATGTGGCTAGTATTGCTAGACAGATGCCCTACGAGAGATAGGTTAATCAGATGGGGAATTGATGTGAGCCCAAACTGTTTACTATGCGGTACTAACATTGAGAGTAGGAACCATCTCTTTTTTGAATGTTCTTACACTGCTAGGATATGGGGAGTAATCGCAACGAGATGTCAGTTGCAGCCGCTGAGAAATTGGGAAGCCTTGCTGCTACAACTTCAGTCTCTTGGAGGTAATAAGGATCTCAAACGCCTTACCCTCCTTGCGGTTCAGGCAACAATCTATTGGATCTGGCATGAGAGGAATGGAAGGATACACCAACAAATCTTCAAGAATTCGGACTCCATCATCTCAACTATTGATAAGCAATTGAGGAACCGACTACAAAGCATCAGACACAAGAATCCGCGCCTATCATCAGCAATGATGCAACTATGGTTTCTCCGTTCGTGAGAAGGCCGCGGAGATAATGAGGTGATCACGATTTCCATCGGAACCAACAAAGATTTTCTACCCTTACACTGCATCTTTAGACTAATGGGCTCATGGGTTCAAATGATATGTGTCTCTAAAAACAGTCTCTGGGTCTTAGCCCGTTTTAATCTGGTCTTGGCCTGTAAGGATTTTATTTTTTCTTCTGCATTTTAATATAAAAGCCTCTTTCAAAAAAAAAAAAAAATTCAAGGAATGAAAAAGAATAAGACTCAGCAAAAATTCCTCATAAATGGTGTATTTTTAAAAGAATAAGTAGGAATTGACTATTCCCCTTAATTCTCTATGTCACCAGTTGGAGCCATAGTGTAATTATATTCCATGTCAAATTAGATAAAGAACCAACTGGAAAACTATGAAAATTGGTAAAAATATATTTATATGTTAGTGTATCAAATAAATTTATAGAAAATTGACATTTTACTCCAACTTGTTCATGTACGTAGGTTTGTTTCTTCTATATAATATTTTTTCATCAAGCTTTTCGATATAACCCTAATACGTCTAGAAACAAGAGAAAAAAGTAAACTATAGTTTTAAGATTACTTATTATGTGTAAAAGAATAAAACACAGCACTGACCAGTCATGGTTAATAATAAAATTTGTATCATGTTTTTTTATATTACACATATCATGTCTAATTTCTAGAGTTAATTATCAAATTGTTTATTGTTTGATTTTTTTTTGTTTTGGTTACCATTCACTGTAAAAATTTGTTAAATTCCTTCTCTACAATTTTTCCTTTTTATTTATTTCTTAGATTATTTTTCCTGTAGTATTTTTTTTGATAATCCGGGGGTTCCCCTACTTACATAGATCATTCTCCCGAGTCCGGTCAGACAGCGGTTCACTTTACCCGGAAGGGCTATACCTGGACTGAGGACAAGACCCAACATCCAGTACCGCATTTGGTGACAGGAAAGAGACAGTTCCCCTCCAAATGTCCGAACCCAGGAGCATGACCATTGGCCCCCAAGGCTCTTACCACTTATGCTACCTTATCCAGTGAAATTTTTCCTGTAGTTCCTATCAATTTTTAAGTGGTCACCTTGGACCCTATATATAATGGATGTGGAAACCCCTAAAGCCTTGAATATTTTGCAAACAACTCTCCAAGGCCATATATCATGGTAACTAATGATAAAAAAAAATATTCTGTTTAGGTTTGCCTAACGTGAAAATAGGAAGCGAGTTCGAATATAGGCAACAGTTTAAACTTATAGTTGCAAAGAATATTCAATATCTTGATTTATTTCCATTGTTTTCAATTTATAGAAGGTGTGGTTTATTTCAAAAGTAAGATTTATAAAAAAAATCGCTAATAAAATATATATTAAAAATTGGTCCGCAAGTAAAGCAAATTTATTGATTTGTGATAATAGGGTTTTATATATTAATAAGTTTCAATGCTTTGTTTAGATTAAATGAATGGATTTAAATTTGGGATAATTTGAAAAAATACATTCAAATAAGTTTATATTTTGAGAAATACACCATGTATTATTATTTTTGAAAACTGCACTTATTTATAAGTAAAATAACTAAAATACCCTAATTAGATATTTATAATAATTTTAGTCTCAAATTGAAATTTATATTTAAAATCAAATATCTTTTGGCCGCCATGAACTGATTCGAAACTCACAACATGAAGCTCTGCATCGTAGGAAGCGGCCCCACTGCACACACGGCGGCGATCTACGCGGACAGGGCGGAGCTAAAGCCTCTCCTATTCGAAGTATGGATGGCCGACATCACTCTGGGAGGCTAGCTAACAACCACCACCGACGTCGAGAACTTCCCCGGTTTCCAGAAGGCATCCTCGGCTCCGACCTAACCGACAACTTCCACCGCCAATCGGAGCGATTCGGCGCCAAAATCTTCCCCGAGGCTGAGGAGAGTCGGCTTCTCCTTGAAGCCGTTCAAGCTCTTCACGGACTCCAGAGCCGTGATCGCCGATGCCGTGATCCTCGCCACAGGAGCCGTCACGAAACACCTCGCCTTCCCCGGCTCCGGCGAAGGCTCCAGAGATTTCTGGAACCGTGCGATCTCGGCATGCGCCGTCTGAGGAATTCGATTGAAGAATTTACTTGAGCTGGAAGCAAGGGGAGCTGTGCCCTAAACTGTTGCCATGTGCGTCCATGGTTGTTGATACTTGGGTTTGCAATGCTGTATACTTCTCATATACTACCCTTTTTGTCTCCGTGGTTTTATTTTCATTGTCGGTTGTCTTTTCTTCTGTGTCGTCTTCCCTTTTGGTAAGAAACAGTGGCATCTTTGGCTTTTTGTTTTCACCAATTTATAAACTCAGTGTTTTAAAAAAATTAGAAGCTTCATACAAACGAATAAAGTAAGTACATTATTAAATACTTCCCATAATTAAGAGTTATATACATTATTAAATATTTAATAATTAAATGAATATTTAAGGAGTAAATGCGTCATCTCTAATAAATTGATAGAGTTATTTGTGATTTCAATTTTTATTTATTTATTAAAATATGGGAAAAAAGTCTTACAAAATATGAATAACTGTACTTTTCAAAAAAAAATTGAAGGCAATATATTTTTTAAATTTCAAATCCTAAATAGGGTATTTTACAAATTGTCCCTTTAAATTTTGCTATATAAATTTTAATAATAGATTTTTCAAATATTGCATATATCGATCTTGTGACCATAAAGATGAACTCAACTTGTATGATCTAATATAGAGATGTGTCGATCCGTTAAATCAACATTTCATTGATTTGTTTGGTTGTACATGTTTAATTAGCTATGCGTGAGGAAGAAAATGAGCTGGAGAACATATAGGATTTATGATTAGACAAATTTTCATGCGTAGGCAAGGCCTTCAAGCTGATAGAAATGTTGTGTTGTTTGTATTTGATTTATAGAGCTTGATTTAATTGCCGAATATATTGGATCAGTTTAGGAAATCTTTATTATTAAAAGAGGAAAAAACATATTACTTAAATATAAGCATTTAATATATAAGCGGCATTGGAGTGTAAGTAACCTGTAAAATTATAGGATAATTTTATTTTGTACTTCTATTTTTATAGATTAGATTTTTATGATTGAAATATATTCTTTCCAAAGTAAAACACAATATATATATATATATATATAAATTATCTTTTAATTCTTTTTTTTTTTGGCTTTTGCACAATTTCCATAACTTCATAACTTGAGTTGAGTTGAGCTTTATTTTACATAACAGTTTTGAGTTTAGCTTACCAAATATATATAACAAGATTAGAAGACAGTATAACTGAATCAATCAGATACAAACCACAACATAATAATTTTCGATAATTAAAATAATATCCTAAATAGATACTTATAAATATTAAATATTTATAATTTTATTGAAGTATTCGAATCATAATAATAAAACACAGTTTATATAAGGAAAAAAACTTAAGAAAAATAATGTCCAAAAATTAATACAAATATCTAATGATTCCCTCACATCATTTGGTAGACCAAAATATTATTTAGAAAGATACAAGCATTGCCAAATAAGACCTAAATTTTGATTTTTAAATGGAAAAGTATACCTCAACTTCAATCTAATGCAAAATAACTTTAAAAACTAGTGAAGTTACAAGCAACCGTTTATGATAAGCATTGCCAAATAAGTTCTAAAATTTGATTCTTAAATGCCAAAGTATACCTCAATTTCATTCTAATGCAAAATAACCCCCAAAACTAGTGAAATTACAAGAAACCGTTTATGACTAGACAAAAATTCATAGTGCATTTAAACAAATATAACCCTGGAAGTCTTCTATGTGTTTTGTAAGTCTTTAGCGAGAAAACTTCCAGGAAGTCTTCTTAAATTTTAGATCTTAAAAACAATATATAAAGTTGATAAAAATATTTCTATGAGGGAGAATTTAAATTGTGTATTTATAAACATCTATATATGATAGAGAATAAGATACAGTAAAATTGAATATTTTTCAATATAGATGAGTGAATGTAGTGAATCATAGTATTCTTTGAGATAGGATTTGGTAACATATGTTGTAGTACTGTTTGTAATTTTAAGAATATATTTAGGATGCCTAACATTTTTTTTGAAAAAATTGAATTTGACCTATACGTGTTTAGTTTTGTGTATATTAAACACTTTTAAAACTGATTTTAAGTTTATGAAATGTTTGTTTCTATTTAGTTAACTATTTAGGGGATAGAGGAATTCTTGGATGTCTTATGGGCGAGTAGTATATTCAGGAGTTAGAAAACTTCCTTAAAAGTCTTCTAATCAAAAATATTTAATCTAATTAGAAATTTGCGTACCCTTATATAACAAAATTTACACATTCTCACATTTTTACAAGTTTCTATTGAAAAACTTAATGCACTAGAAGACTTCTTGGAAACTAAAATTTTAAATCTTATGAAAGTTTTTTTTATTCTAAAATATGAAAGTGAAAATTTGATATTTTATATTCTAAGAAAACAAATTAAACAACAATACCTGATATTCTTGATTTTTTTTTAAAGATATATATTAAAATTACAAAAATTAACGTAGAACACTTCCAAATTAATTCTTTCTCTCTGAAGACTTCTTAATAAATCTTTCTTAGATTAACTAGAAACATTAATAAACATGAATGTTGGTAATCTCATAATTATCATCAATGAAGTTATGAATATCATCTAGGAGCCTCGATATTAACTAATATACATAAATTAATAAGAAATATTAAAAAGTATTTATAATTTTAGATTAAACGGAAAAACTAGTACCTAGAAGACTTCTATAGAATTTCCTACGGGAAAATATCTACGAGAAGTCTTCCGTTTAATATATTTTTCCAATTGTATGAAGATTTCTTTGAAATTCTTCCATTGTAAAATATTGGATTGATTTTGGTTTTGCAAAAATCTCAAAAACATGAGAGAAGTCTTCTCGGATAAACTTGTTAGTTTTAATTTTCGGATAAACTGTCGATGAAACTCGTCTTAGATTACTTTTAAAATTGAAAATTAAAATTAAAACATTTAATTTTAACTAGAAGAATCCTACAGAAAGTCTTCCAGAATAACCAAAAGTTTGATCAGAATCACTGAATAAAATCCTATAAGTCTTTTATGTCAGAAGACTTCCTGCAAGTTTTTTTTTGTTTAAATTAAATCAAAAAAATTAGTTTTTGATTGCAAAACTAATGTTAGACGACTTTCAACGACAATAAGAGGACTTTCACCGAAACTCGAGAAGACTTATAGTCTTCCACTGGTACACTTTCGTGGAAGTACTGGTACACTTTCGTGGAAGTTTTCTGTAGAAAATTAAAATTAAAATTAATTATTAAAACTAATAATAAAATTAAAATTAACATTAAAATTAAAATTAAAACTAAAATTAAAACTAAAATTAAAACTAAAATTAAAATTAGAACTAAAAATTTTAATTAGAAGACTACTACAGAAAGTCTCCAGAATAACCAAAAGTTTGACCAGAATCAGTGAATAAACTATTATTAAAATTTCTGGAGAACTAAAATACTTCAAGTCTTCCATTGGTAGACTTTCATGAAAGTTTTCTGTAGAACTAAAATTTCTTTCATAATTCTGTATATTATTAAACAAATCATTTATATAGAAGACTTCCACAGAAATCTTTTCATTTTTTTTGTTAAAAAAAACACATAAAGTCAATTGCAAGACTAATTTATGTATTGACTAGAAAACTCCGTTAATTCTTCTCATATGAGGGGACCTACATGGAAGTTTTCTTACAAAAAAATCTGAAAAAATGATTTCATGGCTTCAACCAGTGAGATAACTTGTTTAGTTTTTCCAAGCACACAAAAACTTGGGCACAAAAGAGACCCACTTATTAATGACCAAGAATCATGAGCTTGAATGACTCTATGAACCTTACAAAATTCATAATCAAAATCTTGGGGGGCTTTGGATGAATATATAGCGAAAGTGAAAGAATTGTAGTTTTTTTGTGCATATGAAATGAGATATGAGGAGTAAAAATCGATATCATGGTACATTAAAAACTTCAAAATTTTTGTTCATAGTGGTTGGTATATTGATGAAAATTCAAATATTGTATATATTTGATGATGATGATAAAGTAAAACACTCATTTTCAAAAACAAAAAATGGCATTTTGGTAAATAATCCAAACTACTAGGGTGAACAGTGCAAAAGAAAATTCTGACAAAATAATGGCATTTTGTATTTGTTTTTCTTTTTGTTTTGAGTCATATCTAAAAGAACCCCAATATTTTTTCTGTATGCATGAATTAATATAATATTTCTTATTTTTCTTATATACTAGGTTCGGTCCGTCCCACGGACGAGATTTTATAGTAAACACTATTATGAATTATATTAATTTCTTGAAGCTTTTTAAAAAAAAAAAAATACAGAAACAGTATTATAAGAAAATAATGAATATAATTCAGAAATCATATTGTTACTTTTGTTTTTATTTTGAGAAATTTAAAATAACATAAATAGGTTATCTGAATCCGAAACAAAACCTGCAAAGATCTGAACCAAAATTGAATGAAAGGTTAAAAATATCTGAATGAGACTAAAATCTTTAACACGAAAATTATAAATTTATAAAGATCCGAACTGAACCCGAATTGATACGCAGCGCCACCCATAGTGAACCCAGCAAATCAGCCAATCCAGAAATTGAAAGCCAAATGCAAGCTGATGTATTGGTGAGAGTTTAAATAATTTTCATATGGTTTGTTTGGGGCTAAGCCCAGGTTTTTCCATATATTTTAGTTTAATTTAAATTATTTTAACTATTATATTTGAGTATTGACCAAAACAAACTATTATGTATTTGAGTATCTATATTATATATTGCTCTACTGATTAAATAAAACTACTTGACAAAATATGAATTGTTTTGTATAATAAAACTTTACTCACAATAGGATAAAGATAAACTATTTTTTGAACAAAATAAAAGTATAATAAACTACTTCACAAAGGAATACAAATCCGTAGGTCAGTTGATCACGTTATGATAATTTTAGTGACTTTGTTAAAGGAGAAGGAATAAGCCAGGATGGTGAAGATGACATTGATCGCTCGTGTTGCTGATGGGTTGTGCCTCTAGCTGACTTGCCAGATTTAGACATGCATAAAAACCATGCCTAGTCTCTGTTTAAGAATATTTCTAGAGGGGATAACGAAGCTTCAAGGATGTCCGCTGAGACTGGCCCCTATGTTTCACAGCATCGAAAAATATGGGTTCTTTATTCTTCTCCCAAAGCTATGTTGGTGAATAGCTGGACTGCAAGCAGCCCCATCTGTTCTTTCTCCTGTGATCAATCGAGAGCACATAAATATCTACCTGAGTACATTTGTAGTAATCAGGAGAGCTAGAAAGTTGCTTGTATACCAGCTTCATAGTGATTATTGTTTGCTTGCAACCTTTGGCCTCAAATGCATCATAAATCTCAAAGGAGCAACATTCCAGGAAACTCATCCTCAGTACTAATAAGAAATTGATGATCACTAACCTGATTTTTGATATCCATATATCGTCAAACTCATGAACAACAATTCCATTATCAGCAAGCACTAAAGCACCAGCCTGCTAAAGAGTAAGATGGCATTAGTCAGTTATTCCAGGTTACTTGGAAGTTTCATTGCAATGAACCATTTATCAATGCAAAAATTACAATGGAAAATTCACATATTTCAGGTTCTTTAGCTGCAGTCAACCCAACTGTTGTCAGCTGTTGTCCAAATTGTTAAAAAAAAAAAGAAAGATAAAATTTGGTATATATTTGATTACCATTCTGTCATCTCTTCAGATTCATTAGTCAAACCGATTGTCATCTCTTCCAGTCAGAGGACAAAGTTTTCCTTTTCTCAGATCTCTGAAAATCCTTAAAGCGGATGCTTATCATCAAAAAAAGTGAGAAACAAATACTCCAATGAGAGAGAGAGAGAGAGAGAGAGAGAGGAGTCGCCTAAGTCTTTCTTTCACTGTTTTGATATCTGAAATAGACCTTGCAAATCATTCCCCAACATTGAACCAGCGCTTGTACATAGACCCATTTTGGTTTTCCGATTTCTCTCAGATGCTATGTCTTTACAATCTCCGTTTCTCAGCCTTGTATAAGTGCACCAACAAAGGCGTTTCTCTTAGATTCTTGACGATCTCAATGACCGAATTCCACAAACCACTCAGCTTATCCCGGGACACAACGAATCCACAGCCTGTCAACAGCCTTTCCTTTATCAGATGTTTTCCGTTCAACCTGAACCATGCAAAATCAGCCACCGTTATTGAAACGAATCGACACCAGTGGCGGACCACATAGAGCATCAAGGGGGTAATGAACCCAACAAAATTTAAAAAATTAGTGTAATTAAAAGTCCGATTTATATAATGCCTCTACTCATATTTTGTTTTGCCCTCATACCTTTGTCTATGCCTCCAACATTATTATTTCCGGTCTCCGCCACTGATCGACACGCGCCACCATCACAATCATCTATTCCGGTGTTTCATTACCAGCTAGATTACCCAACGATACTGCTCCCTCTGGTATCCTCTCTTCGCCTCAACTATACCTTCCTTCCATTGCAAGCCAATCCTCCGCCTTTGGATTAGTCGCCGTTGAAGTAAAAAATATCCTTAGCTCTTAAGTTTTGTCAATCGCTACATTTTTGCCAGAGAATTGATAAGATTGTTCAATTACTAAGGTTTCGAACAGCGAAAGTAGATCAAGCAGTGCAAATCAATAAGATCAAACAGATAATGCAGATCAAGCAAAACAAGTGCAGATCAAGCAAGCAGATCAACAGTTATTATAGTTTTGAATCATAAAAACATTTCAAATAAAGTAAAGTTTATGTTTAAATAATAAAAATTACAACAAAATAAAATTCAAAACTATAACCATGTTACTGCTATTTTGAAATCAAAATATGAAAACATTATTTTTTTAAAAGATATATATATATATATATATATAATGTATCTTCCACTAGTATACATATTCAAACTATATTACTATATTTTGCATAATACATATTATAATTAAACAAAAATTATATAAATATAATAGTTTAAATAAAAATAACAATATAATAATTTAAATATAAATAAAATTATATGACGAAAATATAAAGATAAATGCATAGTCAATGATAGTTTTTATATTGTTAAAGTTGTAATTAAAATAGAATGAAAATATTATAAATATAAAAATAGACACATATATTTTAAAATTAAATAGTTGCAAATCTCCTACAAAGACAATCAAATGTTAGCGGGTGAGATTTGCATGCAGATCTCCAGTTAGATCTCGTGCTTTTTTTTTCACAAAAAGACAAAAATATTGAATTGCATGTAGATCTCCCGCTTGAAATGCTTTTAAAAACAGAAAAAAGTGAATGGTGCTTTTAGTGCGGGAGAGAGAACTGCATGTGCGAGAGATCTGCACTTCTCCCGCTACTCCATTCAAACACTAATTTGAAGATGAAGAAGTGGGTGTTGTTTGTGCCGGATACGATTTGATTTCACAGTTGGCGAGAGTTACAAAGAAGAAGATAATCTGAGGAACGTATCTCTTAGGGCCCCCTTATCAACGAAGAATGCCCATCACGAATATGTTTAAATGAAATGTTGAATTTCAACTTTATTGGACATGTGTCGGCTCTACATCATCCATCCGAATTAATAATGTGGATAGTGATGTGGACCTCATACGAAAGAAGGAAATCCTATTTTGTATATTTTAACTCTTTTCTACTATTAAAATAGAAGTACACTTTGAAAATACCCCTAAATTGAACTACCTATTAAAATGATTTTCTTTTTCAGTTAGGTTAATGTGTTTTCCTTAAACATTAATGTAATTAAATCAACCCAAAAATAAATCATATTTAATGTAGTAATCTACGTATGAGCAAATCTATTGTTATTAATTTTTTTTTTAAATTGTTATTGAACTTTGAATTTAGTTGTAAAATATTATTTATTAAAAAGTTGTTTGATTAACTAGAAACCCAAAAATGAACTTGAAAAGCTATTTTTCGAAAAGTGCATCACTTAAAATATGTAATATTTAAAATATATTAACTAACATACAATATAACAAATGCATGTAGTAACTATAGTTTAGTTTAAATGATTATGCTCAATTTTTATAAAGTAAACTTTGACTTTGGATAAAAATTTGGGTGTATGTTTTTTTTTACTGAAGGCATAAATGTTGGATGTATGTTGGTTTATAAAATGTGATAGTGCATGTAAATACTTAACTTTACAATACAAAAAAATATGAAAAGATGGTCTATTCTAATATATCCTTTTTATATTGAAAATTGGGTTAATATAAGTTTTTCTAGATATATGAATCTCAAGGATCTACCTATATAAAAATTTATGGAAGTAAGTAATAACTCATCAATAATTAACATATAATCATATACAGTAAAACCTATATAAATTATTAATGTTAGGATTTTGAAATTTATTAATTTATAGTGATACTAAATTTCAAAAGTTTTCTTTTTTAAATATTTCTTTCTATTTTAAATACTTTTATGTATAAAATAAGAAAACATTTGATTTTACCGTATATAAATTATTTAAATTTTATAAGTTTAACCTTTATAGTGTTTTATTATCTTATTTGGTCCATATTTTTATATTTCATAGAATTATTTTGTGGTTTTTGATATATTTTTACTAAAAATAAGCAAAATATATTAAAACATTAAGAAAAATATAAGTATTTTCATTGTAAATAGAAAACCAACAATGTAATGTATAGTTTGTACATATATTAAAATAAATATAGATGGATTATTAATTCATGATTTTAATGAGACTATATATTTACATGAGAGTTTTAAAAATAGTATTATTTCTTATTTTATTATTTTATCAATATGTCATATTTTACACCGGCCCAAGTTAGAACCGGTGAAATTTATTAATTTATAAAAATTATTAATTTATCAAGAATTAATTTATAGAGGTTCTACTGTACATAGATGTACAATATTCAAACCACATATAGTTTTTGTTTTTTTCTATGATGTATCAGCAAACCAATCATCCTATCGAGTTTCTAAGCTTTCTAAAACCCAAACAATAAATTCAAAATCAAAACAGAATATCTTCAATACTGTATCATTATTGTAGCTATTAATAATAAACAAAGAAAATATATATATGACAAAGAGTTAAAGACCAATTTTTTGACACACTTTCCAGAAAAAATGGTTACAATATAGCTTTCATAATATATTAGTACACTAGTGTTTCGTCCCGTACTACGTACGGAATAAAAGAAATCTTTAAATTTGCTATCAAATTACGAAAGTGCCCGTACTACGTACCGTTAAGCTAAAGCTTTTTTTTAATATGGCTTTAGAATACTTAACGGTCACTAAAGCTTTTTTTCACTCAATCAAGCTTTGATGGCTTTGTCTTTCTCTAAAGTCTTGAAAGTCATTTGCAGTTTTTTATTTTATTTTTGTTCATGGTTTTTCTTTTTTTTTGGCTAAAACCTCTTTTCTTTGCTTTCTTTTTTTTTTGCCATCTTATATTTTATTAGATTATTTTAAAACTTACACAAATAAAGTCCACTAGACTGAAACTTACAATACCATAAAACAGAAACTAAATAAACCCAACACTGGCCCAAGCCTAGATCATGTAACACGTGTAGGCAATCAAACATGGAGAATGAGACACGTACTGAAACGAGTCCCCACTGTCTTCACGACAGAACCTCTCCACCGAACCAAACTTCTGATCGAAACCACCGGCAAACAACCGGGAACACCACATACCACGATGAATAGAAACCTTTAACGACAGTGTTGGAAGTTAAGAGAAATCCATCGTCTTCACCACAGACCCTTGTGCTTGATCTTCGGAGACCTTCATCAATTTAAATCTAAATCGAGATCGCATCCAGAGGCTGAACCACCAAACACAGAGACGAAATCGTTCAATCGATCTTCAGAATTGAAACCATAACCCAAACAGCCACACAACCCCGATTGACAAGACATACATATACAATAGCCGGCCACCGGGACACCGAAGTCACTAACATCGACACCATCTCTTCCTTCACCGGAGAGAATCCATAGATCCATAAAATTCTCATCCGTAAGCGAAGCCACAACCGAACACCGATTCACAATCGGACCACCAGAAAATTCTATCAAAGCTGCCGTCGAAACGCAAGGACCGTACGACGCAGAAGCCGTAAGCCGGACGTTTATCTTTATAGGATAGATACAACGCCGGAGTCAAAGCTGAACGTCCACTGACAGAATGGTATGACGCCGGAAGCAAAAGTATCACACCTAATTATAGAAAAAGTAAATGGCAAAGAAACCGGATGGACGTGGCTATGGGAGCCCACCCCATCGGCCGGAGATCACGATTCACGCGGTTTTATTTTTGTTTTCTAGAGAGAAGTCAACGATTTTTCTAGAGAGAGGCAACTATTAAAAACTGTTCTTTTCTTTGCCTTTTTTTTTTACACCTGGAAAGTTTTATAAAAAGGGGAACAAGGCCCATTCGAGATACAACAATACAGGCCTAAAAACAACAAGCCCAACATGAAAGCCAACTTACAAACTGGGTCTAAAACCCAACCCCGCACCCCAAACCAGGGGAAACCCTAATCTCCTCAGCTTGCACTCCTGCGCCACCCGTGCCATTTCACCCACCACTCGAGCAACGTCATCTTCGCCGCTTGGGACACCAACAACCGGAGAGCAGCCACTCTGTCTCATCCGAATCCCAATCCGACAGATCCAACACACCATTCACAACCACGAGTTACCTGATTCTCCACCTACAATCGATCTGTCACCACCCGCATCACGACGGTTTCAGGAGAAGGATCAAGAGGCAGAGGAGCTTTGAAGGATTAACTTTCTCATGGAAGCATCACCGTCCTCCGACGCGACCTCAAACCAACCACATCGAAACTTAAGACCCTAGACAAAGATAAAAACAAACAAAACAAGGATTCTAAACCCTAAAAGACTAGGGGCCAAAACGCGACGGTATAAAGCTATGAGAGCCTTCATCCCCGTAAAACACAGCCGACGACGGCGGAACTGAGAGAGCTTCCCCGCCTCGGTGACAGGAACCAGCGTCGACAGAGTTGTGAGAACCTCCGTCTTCCGGAAGAAAAACCCGATCTACAAACATCTTCCTCACACCAATCTCGTTACTGCTTCATCACTCCACGAAACGCAACCGCCATGGACGGTGACGTACCAGAGCTCCGACAAGACGAATACCAAGAGAAACGGAGAGAAGATAAGCACCTGATGATTTTAACAGAAGAAAACTAAGCTCCGGCGGTGGCACGGACGCTCACGCACCGACCGACCGCCGGAGGGACTCTCTGCTTTCTCTCTCTGCTTTCTAACCCTAATAATAATACTCTTTTACCAACCAGCCATTTCTTTTCTTTGCCTTCATTCTTTCTCTTAGGGCAAAACACATTTCTTTTTCATATTGTTATTGCTTTCTCCTTCCCCAAAATATTTCAAATTTATTTTTTATATTAAATTAATTTTGTTAAATAAAATTTCGACAAATTAATGAATAATGTTTTTTTCTCGTTCTTTTGAAATCCATTTTATAATGCTTTATAGTTATATATATATATATATATATATCATTGAAGAAAACACTTATTAATAAATAATTATAATCTTTTTTTTTTTTACTTTCTTAATACCAAATTTATCTTGATACAAGAAAATAACGTTAAAGTTTTTAAAGCCACAATTTTAAAGCCAAATTTTCTAAAGTCAGATATTTAAAGTCAAAGTCCGAAACAGTCAGAGCATATATATTACTGCACGGAAGAGTATGAAGTTACCAACTGAAACGTTAAGGTTGTATGAACATAAACCAAGTCGTGAGAGAGGATTCTTGAGCTACTTATTGTGGTGAGGGCGCTTGGTTACGTAATTTGCCAAATCTACTACTGTGTCAAAATCAGGTACTCGTCCAATCTACAACAGACTGTGTTGGAGGTGGATTTCGCACCCTATCAATGTCAAACCGACTTGATCTGATCTCATCTACATTTAAGGCCCAAAGAAGAGAACTAAAATACAAGGCAGATAAAGAAAACGACCTCTCAGTAGCGAGCTCGTACCTATGCTCAAGACGGACGTGCGGACCAATCAATAAGTACGAACAAAATAGGTAAATTGGATTCAATGCCTTGGGACATGCTAAACAAGCTGCGAATTGCGTAGGTTTTTCTCGGCGTAAGTGGTTCGTCTGTCTTGTTAGTTATGTGTTTTACTGCATGTGTTTCGATGTTCCGTTGTACTTTCTCTTCCAGACTAACGTATTGTACAATTTTGTCTCGGGACGCGAATTCGATATAGAGTCTAAGTTCTTCATATTCATTTTTCGTATTATTTTACTGTTTTATAGCATTTGTGTTGATTACTAGTTATTGGCTCTGAAGAAAATCCGAACTCTTGTTATTTCTTCGTAACAAATATTGACAGTGCAGATTTTTGAAAAAAAAAAACAATTGTTTTCGTGTGTCCAACCTTTTTCTTAGTATCTCTCCAGGAAGATTCAAAAGTGGTCTTACAAAACTTGACATTTAAAAAGTCTCTAATTTCCTTGTAGTGAATAATAACTTCTTAATTAGTTATAGACATTTTGGTTATGTTAAGCCAAGTTACAAAAAAAAAATACATTTTGGTTATGTTAATGTTCGGAAAACTGTCTTTTTCTTCTTCGAATTTTTGACCCATACAAGAAGATGGAATCAGCAAACGCATCAACAAATTTAACTCATTCCTCTTTGGTGCATGCATGTAAACAATTGAAAATTCTCTTTGAAATAACATTATAGCTACTGGAAATTTCATAACATACTATCAAACCTTGAAGTGACTAGTTGAGCAATAGATTAGAGAAGATAGCATAAAAACAAAACCAAAGCTTAGCCGAAAAGATGAGAACCCATAGTTTTAGATGAAAATAGAGGCTAGTTACCAACATACAAACCATGATTTAGTTTTGAGGAGGAATGAGGTAAGGTGCCTTGAAGGAGAGACTTGCTGAGATGTTTGAGGTGTTGGCAGGTTCTGAGAGATTGATAAAACCAAACTCATCAGAATCAAGTAAATATACAGTGTTAGGTTCAAGATCATGGTAGGAGCTAGCGGAGAGGCAAAAAGGCTCATTCTTCGATATGAAAATGTTAACATCTCCAATGTCATTGGTGTAAAAAGCATTTCCTTCTTGATCTAGCCTGAACACAACCAAACCTTTCGTTTTCACATCCCTAGTATCATCATCATCAACAAGTAAGTTACGCACGTACCACTTGACCAAGTAAGTTATGCCAGCCGATGACTCTACCAAGTGTTCGGTGATGTAAGATGAATCAATAAGGTCAGCTACAATTTTTGTGAAGGAGGGAAGGTTTTGAAAATTCAACTTCTGCAACTTGGGGTTGTCTTTGTGCTTGTGGAGATCCCAAGATCCTGTGTGGTGGCCTCCAGAACCGAGCAAGGTGAACATCTGATCTCTTTTGGAAAAGATGACACGAGAAGTGAAAAAACTGTGGTCTGTAACTCTTATGTTGGTCCAGTTGGGGCCATGAGCAGGCTTACATAGGCTGAGTTGAGGTCCCGAGAACTTCACCGCCACAACACAGTCGTCATCCTCAGGAGAAGAAGAGGACATTGCCACGTTAGTAACCACTTCGGTCTGGCAATCAGGCAGAGTTACAAGAGGTGGTAGTAAAATCCGTTTGGGGTTTGAGTCGGATGCATTTGGGTTGAGGTCGTCGTGGAGAGACAAGACACCGTCCTTCAATGTAGCCACCCATCCATGGGCTGCTCCGATTGTTCCTGATGCTTCAAGCAACTCAGAAGGCACTCTCTTTTTTGAAATCACGACCTCAGAGTTACTAAGATTGGTGAAGACGAGAGTTCCAGAATCCTTAGATGCGCCGCCTATGAGGTAGGGAGGCGTGTACGACGTAGAAGAAAAGGAGAATCGTTGTCTCTACAGAGGAATCACAGAAAGAACCAAAATAAAGTTATGAATAAAATCAACATAACATAGAGAAAACTTAAAGTCGCTTACAAAAGCATCAATCCGGAGCGAACGCTTTAAGAGACTGCGGTAAAGCATTAGAGACATGATATTTCTAATTAGCTCGAGAGGAGAGGATAGGATACCACAGACAAAACCCTAAGGCAAAGAGTGTTTTATGTTTCTTTATTGTCTTTGTTATGAATAGAAAAGAACGAACAGCCTTGCCCTCCAAGTTTCCTTTTTCCCCACGTTTTACTCCAAAATGTTAAATTTCCACTTTTCCTTTTCATAGTCTCATCTTATAGGGAACTACTCTAGGTGATTCATTTGGTGGAAGAAATTACTTTCGGTTGTGCTTTCAATCGGTGTTATATATACACTGGAAGAATTTGATCGAGGTGGAGTTAAAGAAACATTGAATTGTGGGATTTCTGGATCGACTGTCATAACTACTAATATATCCGGAAAATATATCCGACGTATATTAGGTGAATGTTAGGCTTTGGGGCCAGGGTTGAATTTTTTTTTTTTTGAAACTGACCAGGGTTGAAAATTTCCGTTGTATACTAATATATCCGACGTTTAATTTATTGTACGGGCCACATAGTGTTTTTTTTTTTTGTCAACAAAATTACAGACTCATGTAGACTCTGTAAACCAAATTGGGTACTCTGTATCCATATGGACAGTGAACGACGTCTGTTGCCTTACACCTCGTGCTAAGCTATCCGCATTTTTGTTCTGCGTCCTTGATATATGGATAATCTCCGAGCNAACTTCTCTTGAGACTCCTGATGTCTTCTAAGTAGCTTGCAAAAGCCGGTCATTCTTCTGGTTCCGAAACCATCTTCACCAATTGAGAACAATCCGTTTCAAAAGTAACATTATACTGCCTTAAATTCCGCATGCATTCCATTGTCCAAATGAGCGCTTCTACCTCCGTATGTAAAGGTGATTGACTCGCCCTTGTGTTTCTAGCTCCCAATAAGCCATCAA
>OVBX01002088.1:7369-21969 GCA_900406325.1 Erucastrum elatum | reverse complement strand
ATTATTACTTTCCACAGCACGATATTTATCTTCAAATAATTCTGCTTGTTCAGCCCATAGTATTGCTTGTATTTCAATTTTACTGTTTAAAATAGAATATTTATATTAGAGAAATCTAAAAAAATAATCAAATTTGATTAATAGAATTAGATCAGAAATATACCTTTCTAACAGTAAAGTTATAATAACTCTTCGGAGAACAGATTTAGTCCGAGCACGAACGTCCGTTTTTTCCATATTCTTGATATATCCAATCACATCGGTAACAAAATTACGTTATATAATAATGTTCTTTTAAGAAAAATTAATCAATGCACACAACCCTAATCAATGCACGTCATCGGAATAGATTATTATACTAACTAAAAGTATATATAACCGGTGTTAAGAAACTTAGTGAAAGAGAATCCTCTTCCACCCCATCACAAAGTCCAATAAAAGACGGAAAACATAATATTCATGTAATATTAACTTTTAAGCAAAAATAATAAAGTTTATATATAATAAGATATATTACCATATAAATCGCTTGTTGAATCTTTCAGTTGAGTTAAATCTTCATAATTTCGAAATCGAAAATTTTCAGGCGGTATCTGAGATAATTGTTGAACCAAACATGCAACTGATGTTTATGATCTGAGACTTTGTAGGTTTTATTATAATCTTGCATACTAAAATTGCAGATTTCAATAATGGTTCTTTCGTGCAATCCATCTCCAAACTTTTCTATAAGAGAAGGATGCACACAACTTTGAATAGTATTTTCCTATATAATAAACAAATTATATATTTAATAATAATAAAAATATATAAGAGCTTAAAAAAACAATTTACCTTTTCATCGAGTAGTAAAAAATTTATTGATATAAGCTCATTGTTCTTAGTTAAATTTCTTGCTTTCCACTTTCTAGTAAGACGAACTACGGTACGACGGTAAGGGCGTTTTTTGTTTAGCTGATCTAGTGTTAAATAATTTGCTGAAGCCATTGTTTCTTGATAACTCATGATAACAAAATAAAATACAATTTAGCTAAAAAATTATAATTAGAACAAACACACATAAAGTATAATAATGAAATAAAAACGTATTGCTATAGGACATACGACAGCGTACTGTTACATGACAAAACATGGAACTCAGAAGCTAAAAATATAATAAGATTACTGAGTCCTTAAGAAGCTAATTATGACAGCGTATAACATTACACGTATTTTGTATTACAGCGTATGAAAAAAGCAGTTGTATTACCTTATATTTTTCTTGAATCAATAATTATACTTGCTGTGATAAAATATGAAAGATCTTAGTTCTATATATAGTTGTGAATAATCATAGTTTTTCTTGAATTGTGATTTTTTAATTACTATTACTATTTTAATAAAAGAAAATTAATATTAATCAGTTTTTGACTTTTTTTGTTATAAGTTTTTTTTTAAAAAGATAATTACTATCTAATATTTCTGTTTTTATCGTTATGACCTTTTTAATTAGATTTGAATAAAGGAAAAATAGCATTATGAGAGTATAAATATTAAAAAAAGAAAATTTTGTTTTTAAACTTATTTTTTTCTTTATTATAAAGGATAATTATAAAGGATAATTAACATAAAATATTCTTTTCCACTTTTTTTAATAAAGGAAAATTTTAAAAACATTTTATTTTTATAATAATAACTTTAAAAATATTCTCAAAATAGGAAAAATTCTGAAAAATATGTTATTATATTTACAATTAGATTATTCAAAATTGTTTTAATTATTTAGGATTATCAAAATAGGTAAATTTACAATTATATTATTAAAAATCGTTTTAATAATTGTTTTAATTATTTAGGATTATCAAAATAGATAAATTTACAATTAGATTATTAAAAATTTTAATTATAGGATAGATTAGCACATGTCACAATCTTAAACTATAACTGCCACGTGTCGCGATCTTGTTAATTAGTAACTTTGAAAACTACGCTTTATATAATAAAAAACATTTTATTTTTATAATAATAACTTTAAAAATATTCTCAAAATAGGAAAAATTCTGAAAAATATGTTATTATATTTACAATTAGATTATTCAAAATTGTTTTAATTATTTAGGATTATCAAAATAGGTAAATTTACAATTATATTATTAAAAATCGTTTTAATAATTGTTTTAATTATTTAGGATTATCAAAATAGATAAATTTACAATTAGATTATTAAAAATTTTAATTATAGGATAGATTAGCACATGTCACAATCTTAAACTATAACTGCCACGTGTCGCGATCTTGTTAATTAGTAACTTTGAAAACTACGCTTTATATAATAAAAAACATTTTATTTTTATAATAATAACTTTAAAAATATTCTCAAAATAGGAAAAATTCTGAAAAATATGTTATTATATTTACAATTAGATTATTCAAAATTGTTTTAATTATTTAGGATTATCAAAATAGGTAAATTTACAATTATATTATTAAAAATCGTTTTAATTGTTTTAATTAATTAAGATTATCAAAATAGGTAAATTTACAATTAGATTATTAAAAATTTTAATTATAAGATAGATTAACACATGTCACAATCTTTAACTATAACTGCCACGTGTCGCGATCATGTTAATTAGTAACTTTGAAAACTATGCTTTATATAATAAGATCACACATGAATTAAAAGTCATGATTTCTGTTATAATATAATAGATTATTCATGACTACTATTAAGAAGAAGAAAAATGAGAACATATATAATCGCCATGAGAGAAAAATATATTTATCATACAAAGGATATTAGAAATATGTTTTTCCTACAATAATGAACTACTATATATCTTTTTTTTACAAAGAACTACTATCATATCTAAGAGTACTATGTTCCATATGTCACAAAAGAAACAAAAACAACAAGAGCATAACAAAACGAAATCAATCTTTCATATGTGGGGTTTCTGAGCCTGCTCCGTCCCTAGGCCTTGGTGGCTGCAGCTTCTTCTTGCACTTTAGCAGCAGCCTCCGTCTCTGCTTTAGCTATCTCCTCCAGAGTTTTGCCGTTGGTCACTGGTGGCACCAATGAATCAAACTTGTCGGACTTGCCCAACACAATCTCAATCTGCGCAACACACAACAACAACAACAACAACAACAACAAACCCCCAAAAAATTGTAAAACAAGAAATCAAAAGTTCTTAAAGGGGAGATGCTAAAGAAGAGAGACTTGCCTTTGCCTTCTGAACCATCTTTCCTTTACTCTCGTCTTTCATTCCCACGGTAGATGTCAACACTTCTGTACAAAGATGTAAACAGTATCTTAAACTAGACGGAATCTTTTTTTTCCCCTAGAGGAGAGCTAAAGAGAGTTTCTACTTACTCTTCTCTTTAGCCAATCCATTGTTCTTCAAGATCTCAGAGATTGTCACCACAGTTGTGATTGCTATGTACAAAAAGTAAACAACTCAAAACGCACAGTCTAAGAACTTGTAAATAAAATTAAGTCATGGTTAAAAAATCAATACCCATTCCAAGTGCAGAGAGTTCGACCTCATTGTGTTGCTGCATGTACCTCTGCATCAGACGAATAATAAAATGATCAAACGAATCAACTTCTCTTCTTTGGAATACGAACAAACACTAGAAATCAAAGATCGATCGAAATTTTGCAAGATCACTAACGAATCATCACTACAACTATTCAGTAAACGGATTAATAACAAGATCTGGCAAGCAAACTCAAATTCCAGGCGAAGAGATTGATATACTAAACTATGTTCGATCAAACAATCAAGCGGATCTCAAGATTCCGTAATCAAATCGTAGATCCGGTGAGAAAATCAGCAATACCTTGGCGAGATTAACGTAGAAGAACAATGGTTTCTTCGTGTTGGAGACTTGAATCCGGTTCTTCTTGTGAGTCTCAACAGTCGCCGGCGCGAGGATGATGTTTCTCTCCGGTGCTGTGATCGGTGCCGGAGCCGGTGTCGCTACTTCCATCGCCATATTTCTTCGATCACTCTCTCTCTTCTTTCACTCTCGCTGGCGGGAAAAAGTTATCTCTAATCGCTTCGGTTGAGTTTACTTGGGGAAATTAGAAAACCGTTACGAGGCGTAACGGCATTTATATAGCACCTGATGCGCTCACTGTGAGCCAACGAAAATGTGACGCGTGTTTGTTTTTGAGTGGTTGGTTGACCGAGGAAGAGCGAAAGACGGACTGGTTCATCTGCATTAGACTATGCAAATGACGAGATTGCCCCCGATGTTTGTGAGGTATTTAGCGGTTGCGTTTTTACTAAATGGGCCTGTCACCTGTGATATGCTAACTCAAATTGGCCTGATATATTATTTAATAACGGGATTATTTTTTTTTTTGCTAAAAGGTAATTTAATAACGGGATTATCGAATGTGAATGATTTGGTTACACACTTACATGTTTGTTCCTTTTTTTCGACTAAAGGCTACATGTTCATTTTTGTTTGACGAATGACGAGCATGCATAGTGTCTTTGTTTGTTATAGTCACCAACATCACTGGTAACGAGATGGTCCATATCCACAATGCACAGACCAATCTCGTTGGTGGTTAGCATTTTCATAGGCAAAATCTTATTCGGGACCAATCTGTTGGACCAACCGACCGATTTGTCTTTTGTTTTATTTTTTCCCACTATGAATTTTGCCGCCAAAGGATGATCTGATTTTTGAGTTGCGACATTGGGGGTCCTACGTTTTTCTAATGCAACGTGGGTCCTACATCATTCAAATGAATAATTAATATATACAACCATAAAGTTTATTTTATCTAATAGAATCAGAAACAGTTGAAAATAATCTCATGTACATGTAGTTTATTTTTGTATAAAAAGGTTTTGTTATTATGAGCATTGAAATGATTAGATTGTAAGAACATGTATATGATATTATTAGAATTGAAAAGTCTAAGAACATAGTGTATGGTCTACTAGACGCCATACTATATTCAACCTCGGCACTTCAAAGCTGCAGAATTTAAACAGCCAACGAGGGAAAGTATGGACTACTCTGGAAGTTTGAACTCGAAAGGACATGAAGCATTTTTTTCAAACGAGTAACTTGTGTCACATTGACATAGTTTGAACTCGAAAGGATAGGAAGCATTTTTTCAAATGAGTAACCTCTCACATTGGCATTTATTCCTTCTTGTGACATTGGCATAATATGATTTGTTTGAATTTCATTTTCATTTTTCTTTTTGCCAAGTGATCACAGCTTTATCAGATATCCCTCAAAAGAAAATTAAACTTAAGGAATTACAGAAATAATATAGTAATCAACTTTTATATCAAGTTGAGTATTGAATATAGAGAATGTGTATACGACTAACTATACTTTTAAAAATAATCAACTGAGTAAGGTTCTATTTATTACATTAAACTAATTTTAAGATGAAGACTCATCTACATTTACTAGAAGATATTCAATATTTAGGGTGAGTATATATCTTCAACTATTGGCATGAAAATGAATGAATAGTACGGTAATTTATAGAAGCTAATTTTCAGAATGATGCTAAGCGCCGAAAAACATTTTTTTTATAATAAAATAAAGAAATTTTGAATAAATAACCATACAGCATAACAAATCAAACACATCTCAAAAATAGTCACCGCCCAAAAAAAATCTTTTTTTCTCGAGAGAGAGAGGGAGACAAGTTTGGTCTGGATAAAGACAATTCATTTTAAATTCTGTCTGCAAAATTCTCACGGGCGTTCGGAGACAGAGGTGGTGCACAAGAATCCCTCCCACCTTCCTACAACAAGACTCGTAAGAACAATCTCTTACCATCTGTTTTTTTTTGCGTACATGCTCTTCCTCCAAAGTCTGATTCTTTTCCATTAAATTGTTCTCAAAATATCCTACTATCGTTTCTCCATCTAGATTTCAAAATCACATTTTTCTATTTTTTGAAAATTTGACTATTTCTCCATCTGGGTTTGTTAATGCGTGTTGGTATCACTTTTGAATTGTTCTTTCTTTGAACCAATCCTTGTTCCTTACCAATCTAACTTTGACAAAGCTGTAAACTTTTGTATAGATTGAGATTTTGTTTTTGAGAATCTGTGTAAAAGAGAGATTCTTTTGTTTTTTTTTTGTGTTCGGTGGATGATGATAAGCAGTGGAATGGGAAGAGAAGTTGTTGAGGTGCTTATGGACCGAAACGCAGACATGTCAAGAGGTAGGGTTCACGTTGCTCCTAAGATAGCTGCAGCAGCGGAGTCCGAGACCGAGGAAGAGATCGAAGTCAAGGAATGCACCGAGGTGGAAACTGCCGAGAGAACTGGAGCTCAAAACTCGCCTAAAACCCCTAAACTCCCAAAGGTAAAACTAATTTTTCAGACCGAACTTGGGTTTTGTAAGTAGTTTGAGAGGTGTAAAATGATGTGACTTGTTTATTATTATTCTGTCTGTAGAGAGATGTTCCTCTTCTTCCTGCGAGGAAGCCATTGCAACCTGAGAACAAGAAGCATGTAGATGAAGATGATAATTGCTCAGTTGCTTCTTCGTATCCTTTATCTTGCTTATGTTTGTATGTAAATACTTGATATTTAACAAAAAAAAAACGGATGATGTTTTCCTTAATGTTATCAACTCAACAGCATGGCATCATCTTCTTTGAGGAGGGCTAAGTCCGGTGTGACTCATGGAAGCGCTCCAACGTTTAGGAGTGCTCAGCGTGCTGAGCAGCGGAAAGAGGTAACTTAAATCTTCCACCTCTCCTATTACAAAACAAAGTAGACTACACGGAAGATGTCTAGCAACTCTGCATTATATAAAGTCAACTTTTTTTATGTCCTTAATTTATTGATCTTTTCTTGTGGGATTTGTGTGGATTAGTATTACCAAAAGCTTGAAGAGAAGAACCAAGCGCTTGAAGCGGAAAGGAACGAGCTTGAACGAAGGCAAAAGGTAAAAAAAAGTCAATACATTTCCAGTTTGATGCAGCTTCTGATTCTAAAATGGTGAAATTCAATGTTTTTTGCAGGAAGAACAAGAAGCAGCGTTGAAAAAACTTAGAAAGAATCTCAAATTCAAGGCTAAACCTGTCCCCAACTTCTACTACGAGGCGCCTCCTGCCAAACCTGAGCTCAAGAAGGTATACTTAGAACCAACACTCGTAGCACAACGTTGTTCTTTCTTGTGACAATGTAGCTTAATGTTGTGTGTCTTTTGTAGGTTCCTTTGACCCGTCCAAAGTCGCCAAAACTCATCCTTTCTCGGAGGAAAAGCTGCAGCGACGCAGTCAGCTCGTCTTCGTCGTCCCGTGAAGAGGTTCCGAAGACAGCATCTAACCGGAACAGACACAGCACTGGAACAGTTCAGAACAAGAACACTGATGCTGTGCACGACGACAGCCCTCGTTGCAGATCAGGCAAGGGTAAAAGTGGGCTTAAACCAGTCAACGAGTCCTTGGAAGAAGCTTGTGAGGCTTGAAAATGACAATAACTGATGATGCTTTGAGTTGTTGTTGGTCTGTGTTTAACTTTGATCTCACCGGAGAAAATTTAAAATTCAAAACAAAGTCTCTTTGTTTTTTTTTTCCGGTTATATCCGGTATATGTGGTTGGTTCACAATGTAACCGTCTTTCTCGGTTTTCTTTTACTTTGTAACGTGAAACTTTGATGTTTGATTGTTGAAGAAAACTCCCCTAATGTTGAAAATTTGTATAATTCTGAGTGTTTTGCGATTTAATCAAATGATAATTCATGGATTGATTTCCGGTTTAGCTTCCCCAATCGATGATTTATACTACGTTGATAACAGAATCCTAACAAACTTTCTGATATATCCAAAAGAGCAAACCACAGTGGAAAGCAAAACCGGCACCAAACATTTAACCTAAACCGGTATTAACCAAACTAAGGAAAACCTAAAAAACCAAAACCAAACCGAGTAAAGTGGATAAACCAAACCAAACGCTAGCACTTTCCCGACCGCCGCTTGAATGGTGACCACGGTGGTGAGAAGCAGCAGCAGCACCCCCAACTAACGGAACCACACCTCTTGCTCCTTTGCGGCCTCCACCTCCACCTCCGCCGAAACTTCTTCCACCACCGCCGAAACTGCGACCACCTCCACCACCGCCTCTGCCGCCTCCGCCACCCTTCTTAACAACGACAGATAATTCCGCCGTTTTGTCAGCGAACGCGGTACCGTCCGGCTTTGATTTAGGGTTTGGAGAAGCGGAGATCGCGTGAAAGGAGTGGTTGTGAAGATGGACTAAAAATAGAAAGTATAGAAGCAAAGATGCTTTCCTACAACCCATAATTGCTGTCTCTTTGTTTTTTTTCTTCCACTTCCGTGTTTCTTCTTCATTTATACAGGTTGTAATGAAAAGGGTATCACGGTCATTTAAAAGATAGCTTCTTTAAAATTAAGTTATCAAAACATTGATTTGGACTACTAGATTTAAATATTCTGAAAAGAAAATTTCATAAACATGGCTATATCATCAAAATACTAACTAATATTCGAAACTCTAATCACCATTTTTGATGATTTTTTTTTTAATTAGATAGTTAAGTAAGAAAAAGTTAGGCTGAAGCCAAATGGTTGATGCTTGTCAGTACTGTCACAGAATCCAAGTTGACAAAACGCTCTTACAACTCAATGTCAAAGTGGAATATACAATTGCAAATCACAGCTACACCTACAAAGACCAGCTTCTTGAATCTAAATCATTCTTCTTCAAATCCCAAGAGTAGACAGCAAAAAAGGACAGGTAGTGATCACTGCTCTGTTTTCATCATGTGTGAGCTGATTGTGAAGACATTAATATTCTTGAATGGTTATGCTCACCTTCGTAAGTCACAATTAACATCGAAGTTTCATCTACACATCTCTCCACATGCTTCCTCGCTGGACATCCTCTCACACTGCTGCACTTATAGTACCCCCTGCAAAATGAATCAAATGAGTATATAGAGAAACCTTCCACCACAAGAAAATGAATAAAATACCGTGGATGCGGTGAGCCCTTGATTGGTTTCTGACCATACTTCCTCCATGAATACTCATCTGGAGGAATATCTGCAATCTTGTTGCTGATTGCAGGCACCTTGATGGACCGTTTCACCCTTAGTTTCCTGTAAATAAACTCTTAAACCTTTACAAAACAGTTAACATGTCACATTGCCACATAGAAAGAAACTAACCTTTTCTTCGAACAATGACATTTGCTTCGACTTCCGCATTTCATACTACCAGAGCACATCATCTTCCTGGATAGTCTAGTTAACTGGAACGAGTTCCTATCATAGTCCACCGCACTGGTATCCATACTAAGAGATGATACAAACGATCTTGATCCGTTTGATACACTCGGGGTGTAACAACTACTACTACCAGATCCATCAAACGTCAGGTTGACACCGCTACTGCTCCTAGAGTAAGGTATTTGCTGGTGGTTGTGGATTAACTGATAAGGAGCTCGAAAGTGCGGTGGCTGCTTTAACTCAAGGAATGGCTTCTCAACACACATTTTGTGGCTAAGTGGGTGACTCAGTTGGTGTCTTGGGTCAATCTCATCGTAAGCAACAGAAGCTGGAACCATCTGAAGAGGCTCTGGTGCTAGAACTTGAGTGTAATCACTATCATTGCCACAGCAAACAGAGCTCTCCAAGAAGATATGCTGAGGAAAAGATGGACTAAACTTGTTGTTGGTTCCTCTAAACTTCCCATGACCTGATGACCCCTTGGTTAAAAGAGAGGCTACTCTCTTGAACTTGGAAACTACTTCTCTTGTTTCAACCATTAGAGATTTGGGATCACAACTGGTTTGCTGCTGTGAGAAGAGACTCAAGACTCCATGGCAGCTTTCTATAGCTAATTTGCTAGCAGCTTCAACTTCCTCCATTTTTTTTAGTTCCTTCCACCCCAAACTATTTTAACACCAAAATCTAACTAGAGAGCCAAGAGAATCATACATCAAACCTAGATGGAGTTTCAACCTATAACAAAAGAGCCTGAATTCCAAAACCTAGTGAATCTAAACCGATAAGACATGAAAAAAATTTAACATCTAAAGCTAATTAGACCAAATCAAGAACTTAACACACTATGATAAAAACCAATCAGCATAAGTTCCTTCCTCAAATGGCTGAATCTTTCCAAATCACTTCACAGGGAAGAGCACTGAGTTAAACAGAAACTAAACTCAATTCAAGAGAAAAAAGATGAGATCTTTTGTCTATGTAAGGTCAGCTCATAACAAGGAAAACTAAACAAAAAACTCCATGACAAGGAAACAAGAACCTTTTGGGACACCCCGAAGATAGAATTAGACAATGAGCAAGAAGAAATGACCCAGGTGAGATTAATTAGGATAAAATAAAAGAGAGAGAATGTTCCTGTGTTGTTTGTTGGTTTGTGTGAGAGAGATAGATAGATAGAGATGGGTTGAGAAAAAGTGTCAAAGGTTATGACTTTTGCTTTCTCCACTTTGTGGGTGGGGAAGAGTTGAGACTTTTTCTTTTTTTTACTTAAAAATCCCCCCACCACCACATCCATTTACACATTTTAAAATATATATATTTTTTAAAAGTTCATAATCTTCAAACAGACAAAAGCTAAAGTTGTGTAAACAATGTTAAACAATTACGGTAAAGACATTAGAGCAGAGAGGTGGTCGTAGCAGTCTCGGAGGAGAGGAAAGAAAACAGAGCCCTCTGTACAGAGTTCACACCTGCTTTATCAATTTAAAATTCAAAATTAATGGCAACGTGCCAACGTAACGGTACAGATTTCAACACGTCTCTATTATTATTTCTTATTCTTGTTTTGTGATCATTACAATTGTAGGTCTAGTTGAATATAGTTAGTCAAATGCTTTAGGAGTTTATTTGTTTAATGTTTGACGGTATAGGTTTCAATACTTCTCTATTCTTTTTTTTTTACTATTTTCTTTTTCTTGTTCTTGTTCTTGTTTTGTGTCACCACAGTGATAAGTCTAGTAAATACTTCTAGCCAAATGATTAAGAGTTTCTGTACTTAATGTGTCGGTGGTTCGAATATGAAGCTATTAAAGTACAAAATATCTTATTGCATATGTTTTGTAAAAAAACCTGGATGGGTTAACTATTCAAAAATGGTAATCGAATACTTACCCTACTAAACCTTCACATCATATTCCTTGGAGTATCACAGTACAGGTTAATGTTCAGCTTGAGTAGACACTAGACAGAACATCCTAAATATTCTTCTTTTTTTTCCTAATCAAACTTGAACCTGCTAAATATTCTTTGGATCCGATTCTTGTTAGGAACTTCCAGTAATTCCGTTACATAGATATTCTATAAGTATCTAAGCACAAATAAAGAGAAAAAAGATGAATGACGCTCCTCTTCTCTTTCTATTTTATCGTTTTGTCTGGCTTGTCTTCTACGCAATTAGGTTACTGATGTTAGTGTCTTCTCGTTTCTTTGTTGTTCTGACTGAAAGAGAAGCAGAAGTAGCAAGATAATACATCGAGGAGAAGATTACCTGAACAACTATGTTTAGCAAATGATTAGAGGCATTAGTAAAAGTGTGAAGACCATTTATCTAAAAATAGAAACTTATACACCATATTGTTTTCAAAAATGTGAAAAAGATTTGAAATGTTGACTTAGATTGAGATCGATTAAGATAATGTCTAAAACTCTTTAATTGGTATATGGTCATTGATCTAAACAAAGAAGTCCCTAAATTAAAACAACGGAGGAAAATAGCTTTTGGACTCTGTCCATTACATAGATAAATGGTGGAAACTAACTTGCTATCCTCCATTAAAGCACCCTCGAGTCTCCTCAAAGTTTACCTGGTCGGGTTGGGAAAAATCTAACCAGAGAAGAGCATAAAAACAAGACATATCTGATCAACCCGACCTACGTTAACTACTTTGTTGGCCGCGTTACATGTTCGCACGCGGCCATCTCACAAAGAACATACATTAAACAAAACCCACAAGAACCAAGAAAGAAGAACCCTAGTTTGCAGACACAAGCCACATCTTCATAAATAGCTTTTTACACACGTCAAGTGATATATATACACAAAATGGTGAGAAGAGAAAACCTTACATTGTCAGTCTCAACACCTGCACTTGGAGAGGTCAAAACGGCAGCAACAACGCCGGGGACCTCACAGAAACCAAAACAACTGTTAACGAAACAACTATCTATGTTGGAGACACCACGAGACATTGCTTGGGAAAGAAGAAAACGTCAGATGATAATGATTCAAGAGAAAAAGATGCGTGTTTCAGACCATCTTAGTGAACAGAAAAAGCTAACCGATGAGGATTTAAACGAGCTTAAAGGATCCATTGAGCTAGGTTTCGGTTTTAAAGAAGAAGCAGGACAAAAGCTTTGTAACACATTACCAGCTCTTGATCTTTACTTTGCGGTGAATCGTCAGCTGTCTCCTCTCCCTTCACCTAGCAGTAGCCGTAGTAGCAGCGCATGTGCATCAGCTTTCTCGATGAGTATACCTTGTAGCCCTAAGAAAACTGATTCAGATTCATTGAAGATCGTGTGTCCAGGTAAAAAAGAAAAGAAAGCTAAACATTATGATCAAAGTCATGAAAACTGAGTGTTGTTTTTGTGAATGTTTTTGGCAGGGGACAATCCTCAACAAGTGAAGCAGAGATTGAAACATTGGGCACAAGCAGTTGCATGTTCTGTAATGCAGACTTACTGAGAGTTAGGAAGTAAAAAGAACCTTTATGGCTGTGTATATACTTTGTGCAAAGGGAACAAAAGATAAGAAACAATAATGACTTTCTTGTTCATTAAACTGTATATATATACCATAAGATTTCCATATGGTCTTGGATTGTATACTCATTAAAATGAGAAATTCTTTTGATATTTTGAAGCCAAACTGCCTCTCTTTTTTTTGAACAAACCTTAATTTTAATTTAAAAACTCAAACAAAGTTACAGAGGTTCAACAGGCCTAGCTTAGCCAAAGCATCAGCTTCGACATTGTTTAGTCTAGGGACATGATGAAAGGAAACATGCGAAAATAAAGAGCATAAATGACAGATATCAAAAAGATCTCCTTGCGCTTGCGCTGCGGTGGACTTCTTCCTTGACGTGATGGTGTTGATGAGAGACTGTGAATCTGACCATACAGTCAGGGTTCTTAATCCCAGGTTAAGGGCCTCCAAAGGCCCAGACTTGACCGCTAAAGCTTCTGCTATGAACACAGAGCCGACGATGCAGAGGTTTCAAAGCTAAACTGCCTCTAACAATGAATATTTTCAGACTTGATGGAACTGAAAATTCAAAAAACGTTTCTTTATTAATATTTTGAAAACCACCACGAACAACAACACAACACAAAAAATATCACACAAAAACAAAAAAAACATATCACTCGACACAGAGGCCTTTTATTACATCATGTCTGGGCCGATCTTGACCTCTAAAACGATTACATAACATCAAACTCGATCAATGGCCCGAAGCAAGGATGTTTTTGGATTCAGCAGACCGATCAATCATGATGTTATCGCCACAGTCAACAAATTGGTAGTCAACAAAGATTCGGCCGCCATCTTCATGGCCACTTAAAGCGTCGTCTAATAAATCGAACGTTCCAAGGTCCAGTTCCAAATCAACGTCCAAGTGCAATCCTTCACTGCCGCATTGGTCCACTACTCTCACCGTTGCTACATTACCCGTGTCTACGTCCCTCACCTGCACCCATTTAGAAACGAAGGTTCATCACACCAGTCTATTTGATTGTTTTTTTAACAAAAAAAAAAAAAATCTTGCTTATATATGGTTGTATGGTACCTTCAAATACACTAACATACCAACATTGATTTCTTAAACTTTCATATTACATGTTATATACATGACGGATAATTATGATTTTATATATCATTAAAAAGAAATATCTTAGAAGCAGAATTCATGATTAAGTTTTCTGCTGTGGAAATTTTTATGATATTTAAACTAAAATCAATAAGTCTATTTTCAGTCGATATTTCTTATATTTGAACATCTTCAAAAGAAATCTATTTGGATCAGTTATATTGGTATTGGTTCCGATTAATTTATTTCTTCTGGCCAATTCAATTCATACCCTTGTAAAGAGAGAGAATATAGAAAAAAATCATAGTTACTTACCTTCAAACACTTGCCGCAAGCAGCTTGACCTTTAGGACCAACCAGTCGGCAGATAGTGGCACAGGGATACTTGCTCCTCCACTCGTATGGTTTGTCAGCATCCCACTTGGCGCAATAGACACCCTCAGCATTTAAATCCCAGTTATGCCAGCCCGGGCTGAGGTTGTTAATGCCGGCAAATGGCGGACCCATGTTGACAAATGGGGGTGCAGCTGCAACACCTTAAAATCTATAAATGTGATTTACTTAGATAGTGCCAGTGAAATTCATTAGTTCTGGTGGTGCATTTCTTCTTGTTGACACCCCTAAAACCTGGGTTTAATACCCTGTTTTGTTTTCATTTTACTTAATTTTTAATCTGAATTTTAAGTCCATTTACTTTTTGACCCAGGTTTAATATAATTCTGGATCCGCCACGGCAATTGCATATCTCCAGCGATCTCGTGGGGGGGGGGGGGGGAAAAA
>OVBX01002087.1:9786-21970 GCA_900406325.1 Erucastrum elatum | reverse complement strand
TCTTTAATGCTGCATGGGTGCACGTCATTGCTACAATCTTTGCTTGTTTGGTCATCAGGTAGTTTGCTCTATCAGCAGTCGATTTGAGCAGTTCAAAGGCCCTACACTCTTCTAGCTCTTGGAACACAGTCTTGAGATGAGAGAAACAACCTTTAGCTGCCCTCATGTCTTTCTCAAATGACTCCCCACTAAAAACAGGCTTAGGCGTGTCTGAGAAGAATTCTTTGAACGGGAAGCGATCTTGAACAAAGGATGGATTGTTTTCATTTCCAGCACAAGCAGCAAGAAATAGCTCCCAACGTGAGTAGACATGAAGCAACCAGAAATACCCAGCTGTTTCACAAGTATAACCGACATCCTCTGGAATTTGAAGAGATCTTGCTAGTCTCTCAACCTCGCTCAGCAGTTCTAAACGTCGAACAAGCATGGCATTGACACGTCCTTGTCTGCTAAAGTCAAGATCAGTGGCAAGCTCTTGTTCGCCTTGTCCCAAACGAAGTAGATACCGCGCTGGCACATCCCTCTGAAAAACCAAACACATGAATCAGAACCCGTCAAAGTTTTAAACCATAGGATACTACTCCGTGTAATAAAAAAGAAAGCAGAGAGATGCCAGCAGTACCTCCATTATCTTCTCAAAAAGATCATTCAAAGCCTGATTTGAATGAGTGATAATCAAGGTCCTTTGAGAAGGACAGTTGTGATAGAGCACATTTAGGATTTGCACTGCTGTATCAGTCTTTCCGGTACCCGGTGGACCAACCACCATAGTTAGCCCAGGCTGAATACCAGAGATAATCGCTCCAACCTGCAGGACAATAGTAGGTATGGTTTGAGCACAACTTGCAACTAAAAAACATACACCTTGCATCAAAACCATATGTTGAATAGCATCGGAAAAAGTTTTTGAATATCAGGTAAAAGTTTATCCGAACAAAACTGAAAGCATGAGACCAATTTCGTTCAAAGAGACAAACCAAAACCAAATGTTTTACTATACACAATGAGGCGGTATAAAGATGATGAGTAGCATTCTACGTATGACTTCTTTAAAAAAATGTAAATTCTAAGATGACAATTTCTCATTACTCAAAGAAGTTTCACGAATAACAAAAGCTTATAAGCATAGCAGAACAATATAATAATCAATGGTACTACTAAAATCAGTATACTGTTCCGAGGACATAGAGATTAATAGTACCTGCGTAGGTGTAAATTTAACTGAGTTCTGTTTCGGCTGGTCCTGAGGATAAGGCCCTGGGTCAGGTGGGGTATATGCCTCAACAATAAGTTTCTCCTTCGGGGATACATCCACCATATCAGCATTGTCTTCTGGATTTACTTCCGATATCTTATTTCCAGAAAGAGCATTAGCATTCCCTTTAAGTGTCTTTGGAAGAGTGATTCTAAAGGGAGGCCTTGGATCCAGAACTTCACCACCATCAGAATTGACGAAAGATACCTAACATGCAAGAGTTATGTGAGACATGGAAAAGGAAGCAGTTTTACATAAAACCATATACCAAAGAAAATTATTACTAACCTCATAATCTGGAAAACTTTCACTGAGATGATTTGCATCAAGGAAAGTATCTTTGAAGTCCACGGTTTTCAATAGGTTTGGCATATTAGGCCACTGTGCAGCAGAAGGGTTTCCATACCCAAGAAATACGTTATGCAACCACTCCGGAACAATGCAATATTCGTTCATGAGATCTCTGATAGATTCCAGAATAGCCTTGAAGTTGTTCTCTTTTGGTTTCCTCCTCATTAGCACATTAAATGTGCCATACACATCCTCAGCACCTTTCTCGGCAATGTCTGTAACATCTATGTGATACTGTGCAGCATCTAAAGCGACAGTCACAGTCCTCATATCACCTTTTGGGGGCTTCCATTCATCCCGTTTAATTTTTCCAGTAAAATCATTCATCAGATTTCCTTCCTCGTCACGGATATCAATGACTTCACAACCACGAACATACTGAAGCCCAAGCCTCTGTGGCACTGTAGCTTTATCAGCTTCCTCTGCACCTAATGGCTCAAATGAAGGGCGTATGCAAAGTAAAAACAGTACATCATGCTCTTTAAGGGAATTCCATTCAGATCTTATCTGCGTTCTGTAACTCTTAATATTGAAGGTAACTTCTGCAGTCACAGATGATGGCTTCTCTTCTCCAATATTAGGCTGCTTCACCTGAGAGATTTTGAATCCATTAATCGGAACGGCCATTCGTGACCAACCACGAAAAGCAGTTTCTCCCTCGTTATCAATGTGTGCAAGAAGATGAGGTACAGCTTCCTGTATATCTTCACGGATCTCATAGGTAGATTCTAGACGGAAGAGATTGAAGTTTCTAAGGAGATAATCGTGGAGTGTTAGAAACTGAAGATTAAGCTTTGGGAGAGCAAGGCAACCTTCCCCAGAATAGTTAATGCTTGGAATAACACTTTCGTCCCACATGATTTGCTCATTTGGGTACAAAGGCAGAGCGTTTATGGCTTCTTTCTGAGACTGTTGCTTCTCGAAGGAGGAGACAACGACCTCAGTCAGAAAATCCTTACTATCTGCCCAGGGATCATGTTTTGAAACCAGTTTGAGCTGCACAAAATCAAATGAAAATGAGACCCAATGTAGGTGGTAAGGTGTATTATTGTCGTAAGTGAAACAATAAGGGAACAAAAGTATATTAACTAAAAGAAACTAGAAACAGCAGCAACAAGATCCCATAAAGGTGTGAACCTTCCAGATATATACCTTTGAGCAGACAACATCCCTTAAATCTTCAAGAGAAAGGGCAGACAATCTCTTCCGGAGATCAGAACTCTTGTGAACCGAACCAATATTAGCCAAAGCCACATCTCGCAACTAAAGCAAACAAGATAACAAAAAAATGTGAAAATTTAGAGAAGACAATCCCAAAATATTATTAGAGAATAAGGAAGAAAACCAAAATAAAGCCGCGGGACGCAAAACTACCTATCTATTAGAAACCATGGTTATCAGTAAATACCTTGGGTATTTTCTTAAAGGCGAGTAGCTGAAACGCCATAAAACGATCGTAATGAAACTGAAGAGCTTCATCATCAGTTAATTGTGTTCCATCATGATCCTTAATCTCAAACTTTTCGTAGAACTGTAGCAAGTCAACCAGTTGGGCGAAAAGCTTCCCCTTTTCATGTTTGTATAGGACACTCAGTCGACATTTGGCAACAACTGCTATATCCGCCACAAGAGGTCTTAAGTATCTGTAATAATCAAAGACGAAGGGACGGAGAAAGAAAAATAAGGTCGAGTGAATGAATGGTACAGAGATGGATACAGCGTTTGAAGACTGATAAAGGAGAAATAATCAGGACCAGAAAAAACACCTAGAACGCAGAATACAGATTTTGACCTACTACAAGTAACTTGCAAAGAGGTCATGGTGTGAAATATTAGTACCTTCTTGTTGGAAGTTGGTTCAGCATATCAATGAGAAATTCCATGAATCTCTCGCAATATAAGACAGAAGAATCATCGACCAATTGAAATCCAGCAGTATCATCACCCTCATCCGCAAAAACTCCGTGATCAAGAACCTGGATAAAATATATGAAGTTGAACCTTGAATAGCTACGCGAAAATAATATTAGACCACTTCAGCCTAATAAAAACAAGCATATTACCTCGACAAATTCTTCTATTAGGCTTCGAACAAAATTTGCTTCAGGTGATGAGGATGGATCGAACTGCTCTCCCTTAGACATTGCCTCAGCTGCCCACTTCTTTGATAACCTCTTCCACTTTTTTATTAGATCGGGTTGAAGGCAGAGCTCCATCTACAGTTGTGAAAATCAATGATGACATCAGAGCCACTACAAAACATAATAACATCTTTAACATAATCTGTTTGAAGGCACCCCTACCTGGAAACGTCCATAAGACAAACTATGCCAAGATTGTAATCCTGCTAGACTTAGAACAGTCTCATTAACCACTGCGTCTTCCAAACTCTGTAACATCACGCATATAAGGATACTGAAGAAAACCAAAAATAGCAAATAGATACTATATAATGTATTTAGGATCTTGATCCATGTGCAGCAGCAACCAAATACATTTTGCTCCCTATATAACAAAATTATATCCACGAAACAGGACAAACCTGGAAAGCATTGATCATGAAAACCAGATAATTTGTCTTCTCAGCAATAGTCAAGTCTCTTCCCTACAATAGTAACCCAAAAGACTACATGAATATACAAATGGTTTAACAGTTAGTGATTATGATTTATCACTATATCCCCAAATCTATAGCAAAGTCCTAAATCAGTGATAAGTGAATCCCTTAAAGCACACGTATAATCCAAATCACACCACACACCTCTTTAAGGCGAAGAACCTTCTGAAGAAACTTCTTAAACAGATCTTCATTGTCATGAAAACAAATCCAAGCCGCCACATTCTCCCGAAACTACAAAAAAAAAACGAATTAAACTTCATTTATCTACCAAATCATTTCACAAAAACACTCAGATACGCAAACGAGACCGAAAACCTCACCTTCTCATTAATCATAAGAATCATCGACATAACATGCTCAAACGACGCCGTCTCGGGATCGAAATTAGGCCAAAGATAGTTCTCCAAGTACTGACTCACTTCCAGCACCATCACCCGCTGCAGCGGAACCGGTTTCCTCCCACTAACCACCTTCAGCTCCGTCGCGTAAATCTCCTTGACGACCTCCGGATCGAACGGCTTCTCAGGCGACTTGCCTCCGGTCTTGATCCAGCTCTCCTCCGCGATCTTCGTCAGCCTGTCCTGCTGGATCTCCGATAGAGTGATGGAGCTCGGGAGATTGGATCCAGGCTTCGACTCGAGCGGCTTGTCGGAAACGGGATTGACAGGTGGCGGCTCGAGTGGATACTCGGCGACTCTGTGGCGCTTGAAGTCGTAGGTTCCTGTTCCGTAGACCTTCGTCATCTTCGCGCGGAAGAGGGGTGAGATAGTTCGGCGGGATTTTTAGGGCTTAAGCCTTCGCGGAGGTGAAGCTCGTCGACGTAGTTGAAAAAGATAAAGGCGGTATTTACGACCCGAACCGACCCGGATTGATTATTGGGCTGGGCCGAGGTATGAGCTTGAGAAGTGTTTTAGTCAAATATTAAACCAAATCGGAAACTAAAAGAATTTTGGAATCGTACCGGAAATATCAATTTCACATCTACACGTAGCCATAGCCATCAGGTTCTCGGTCCGGTTCCAGTTTCGTCCTCGGTTCTTCGGTCCGGAAACTGAGAATTTTGGAATTGAACCGGAGTAAATATTTATTCAATTTGGAAATAGAACTATTCTTAACTCTTCTATTTTTCTATTTTCATTTTTCTTGTAAAGGAGCTCCTAGCCCTAGGTAGGAGCTATATAGATTTTTTTTCCTAGATATATCTCTCTCCTCTCGGTCCCATCAGCAGTTGATAAAGCGATCATGAATAGAGCAGAAAGTTCAGATTCCATCCCAATAGATCTCATTCTCGAGATACTCTCAAGACTGCCGTCAAAATCAGTATGGAAGTTTCACTGCGTGTCCAAGCTATGGCGATACATGCTTAGCCGTCCGTATTTCACAGAGTTGTACTTGACTAGATCATCTACTCGCCCACGTCTCTTATTTGCTGTCGACAGAGTTGGTGAGGAACTACACTTCTACTCGTCTCCACAGCCTCAGGTTCCTTGTGACAAGTTAGCAGCCGCCGCTTTTCATTCAACGTTCCCCGCAAGACCTTGTGTCTATGCATCGGGTTTGATATTTTTCCCTGGAAAGTCCTCCCGGGAGAAGCACATGGACGCAACGCCTATGATATGTAATCCTATCACGGGACAGTATGCGAACCTACCTAAACTGTTCAATTACCATAAGTCAGGAACTTTTTTAGGGTTTGATCCAATTGAAAAGCAGTTCAAGGTATTGGTACGGTATCTTTCATCTCCAAGGGATCATTTGATTCTGACATTAGGAGTTCCAACGCTTAGGTGGAGGAGTAAGATCCATTGTCCATACCATTATCCTTTGTCTGAAGGGATATGCATCAATGGAGTTTTATATTATTTAGCCTATAACAAGTTAGACATAATGGTAATAGTTTGCTTTGATGTTAGGTCTGAGGAATTCAAGTTTATTAAAGCAGAATCCTTTTGTGATGAGTCGCCTCTAACTAAATTAATAAACTATAAGGGTAAACTAGGTGGGATTAGTTGGAAGTCTGATGAAGCTGATGCCATTGAGCTGCGTATGTGGGTTCTACATGATGTTGTGACACAAGAATGGTCGAAGTATGTCCACCTTTTGCCTGACAATGAAGTCATTAATCTCCACAATTTTTCCATTGCTGGAATGACCACTCGAGGTGAAATTGTTTTGTCGATGATCTATACATTTAAACCGTTCTATGTTTTCTACTTCAATCCTGAAAAGAACACTCTCCGGAGGGTTGAAATCTGAGGATCTTAGTAGAGTTAAAGTCTTTGTAGACCACGTGGAGGATTTCAACTTTTTAAGAACAGACTAAGCTTGTTTGGTTGTGATGTTGTGACTTTTTTCTCATCTTCAGGCTTTTGTGTGAGCTCTATTCATTTTGTTCACTTATCATATACATACATGGGTTTTCTTCTCCATGAGACCATGCTCTTCTTGTATTGCATGTCACCAGAAAGCAAAAATAATTTGTTTTTGTAAAAGGGCATAGCAAAAATAATGTTACTACAATAAATAACGCATAAAGGTTTGATTACATGTCTTGTTTGGTTTATAACCGGCAACAAATCTCAATAGCAGCTCTAATATCATAGCAAGACCACCGCTGTCAATGTTCTCAACCCCTCGAATCTAACTGCTGTAACGATATAGTATTCAACACTAGTAATATGTGTTGTAAATATGAAGTAATGTGATGCAAAGCAGCCAATATTAGTCGTTGGTTTGTTTGCATCTTGGATGAAAGTTCCCAACAATCACTGAAGACTTCGGATATTACAGAGTTTCTCTGCCAGCACTAATACATAAAAACTAAGTAAAGATTTTCACATGTTCATGCACATGTATAAATATTAACAAAATAAATCTCTTATTATAGTTAGTTATTTTTTTTATATTATATGTAATTTGTATGTTTGCCATAGGCCTCACATTTATTATCTGAAATCTGGATACGATCCGGATCTATTATCTGAGATCCAGATTTATTATCTGTTTATTTGTTTTTACAATTTAAGGTGCTTCTTTGTCCTCTTTTAATTCATTAAGTTTACCTATATAATTAACCATCATAAAATTTAATATGAGTGCGATGGAAAGTGACTTCTCAAATAATATACTTTTGGATTATTTGTTCTATATAAACTTATAGTGAAACAATATTTTAGTGTCTTATAGATAGTTTTATCTATGTAATTTAAAAATATAAAGAAAGTGTAGGTTATAATTTAAAATGTAACAAAAGAACTATTTTTAAGATATAAGAAAAAAATACTTGTCGTATAAATTCTAAAATACTTTTAGCTCATTAAAATATTTTGGTTTATGTTGTAAATTTTAATTTTAAATAATAATATTAATTAAGTCAATGATTTATCCAAAAATCATGGAGAATACAACAACTAAACAAATTCAATTTTCAAATAATAGTATAGATAAATAGATAGATATAAATTTTTGATTTTAAATTAATAATTATTTATTTGATAAATATTTTCTTTTAGTATTTATGTTATTTGGAAATATCATAAAAGGAAAAAGATAAAAAATGATAATAGCAATTAGATCTAATGGAGATAGTATTTGCCTGCACGTAAGATAAGCATTCTAGACATATCTCTCTTTTGCTATATTCATTCCAAGAGGACAAAGAAGCGCCTTAACTTGCAAAAACAAAAAAAAAAGAGCAGTAGATTGAAAATCCTAGCGAAACAGATATGGAATTTTGTATTTTTGAAATTATAGTGTAACGTTTTCCATTTCTTTTATAAACCGATTCTTTTTTTATCGCCAAATGATACGCACTGGAATCAAGTACGACACAAGTTGATGCTCGATCTTTGCTTCTGTTTTTTTTTTGTAAGAAAAAAACTACAGTACCAAACAAGGTGGTCTTTGGAGTCTCACGTATTCGAACGAACTACAATGTTTTTAGAGACCAAACTTCTTAGACCAAATTTACCCTCCTTAAAGTCTACTTCACCATCGTCACCAACTAGAGCAGTATCAGCATCAATCTGCTCAGCTGATTTTTCAACACCAAGGATATTATCAAGGTTTGAACTTGTGAGCTCGCAAAATCGCTGTCGGGATTTATGCATACTTTGTTTCTCCCGAATCTCTCTCACAAGGACCGATCCTTTACGCGAAATGATAGCCATGTCTGATGTGGGATCCTTTATAGGCATTACTGGCTCGGCTTGCTTTGTGAAAACGATTCTTCCATCAAGGAAAGGAGGCTTTGTATCATGTACAAGAAGAATAGCCTTGCGTTCTTCCTCCTGGTCGCTATCAAAGTACTCAGTCTGCATTTGTGTGCCTCTAACAACAGCTCCAGATCTGAGAAGCTGACGGTCTTCCCACTGAGCATTATCTGCATTAAGTTGAGAGTATTTTTTACTCTGAGCGAGTGACATCTTGCTACCGTCCCTTCTAACCAGTCTTTTTTTTGCCAGCTCAGCTTCCTTTTTCTGCGCAAGAAAAAAGGATGCACTAACTGCATCATCAAACAGTGAGTTCCCTTCGTCCGTATCATACCATGCACTAATATCCCATGGAGAAGCAGAAGCCATTGTTGAGTGTGGTGTATCCAGCCAAGGGGAGGCTAAACGAGCATCTGGTGAAGAAGCTGCACCTAACATGTGTGATGGAGAAGGCTTATGCCGTTTGTTGTAAGTAGAGTCTCTATCACCCCAGTCCGACCTACCACCTGGAGTTCTCCTATCACAACTGTATCTTGCCCGCTTTTCTCCTCCGTGTGGATAATCTTCATCCATAGACGCTGAAACAGATCTTTCTGCCTTCCTAGGGACCTTAAACTCCCCCTGAGACTTCATTGCCCTTACATCCAAACCTAGACGAGACTTCCTCTCAGGAGCTGTAAAAGTCAGTTTCTCCGTAGCTTTTAATGGATCGACCCCCATTGCTATATAAGTGGATGAATCCGTCGAACCACTATATTACGTCCCGGAGATTAACCAGACAGAGCTTCGATTTCCGTCCTTCACCGAGGATACCACCTCCGGCTAGATTAATTAGTTAGGGCTTCTTCCCTGAGCGTGCGTGAGGTTGCTGTTCCCAATATTTCTTATTTGGATGTTAAGTTAAGGCGATGCTGCTTGGATCTTATAGCAAAACCTTATTGCAAAGTATGTAAAGTGAGCATCTTAACTTATTTATGTTAATATAATAGCTAGTTTAACAAAAAATTCAACCAACTTACTCTATGTTTTTCCTTAATTCTTCTATTTTCCTAATATTTATTTTCTTTTAATATTTATATGTCTATATAGTTTGACGGGATGCTCTTGTTGCTTTCTCTATATGTATACTACCTCATCTCGTCTCATTCCCATCAGTGGTTAATAAAGCGATCATGAATAGAGCAGAAAATTCAGATCTCATCCCAATAGATCTCATTCTTGATATACTCTCAAGATTGCCTTCAAAATCGGTAGGGAGGTTTCACTGCGTGTCCAAACTATGGCGATCCATGCTTAGTAGTCCATATTTCAAAGATTTGTACTTGACCAGGTCATCTGCTCGACCACATCTCTTATTCGCAGTCGAAAAAGTTGGTGAGGAACTACACTTCTACTCGTCGCCACAGCCTCAGATTCCTTATGACAAGTCTTCTCTTGTAGAAGCCGCCGATTATCATACCACTTTCCCTTCAAGACGTTGTAACTATGCATCTGGTTTGATATGTTTCAGTGGAAAGTGCCACTCAGGGAAGGATGCACTGACTCTGATATGTAATCCTATCACGGGACAGTATGCGGGGTTACCTAAAGTGTTCATGTACAATACGTCAAAAGCCTTTTTAGGGTTTGATCCAGTTGGCAAAAAATTCAAGATATTGGTAGAGCATTTTCCTTATCCCTCAGCAAGGTATCGACGTCATATAATTTTGACATTAGGAGTTCCAAAACTTGGGTGGAGGAGTAACATCGGTTGTCCAAAATACTACAGTTATTATTGGTCTGAAGGAATATGCATCAATGGAAATATATATTACGTAGCTAGGACTCATGAAAATAGCATACTAGTGATAGTTTGTTTTGTTGTTAGGTATGAGGAGTTCAAGGTTATTGAAGCAGAATGCTTTAATCATAAAACTCCGACACTTATAAATTATAAGGGTAAATTAGGTGGGATTAATTGGGAGTCTGGTGACAGTGGTGCCAAGTTGCGTATGTGGGTTCTACATGATGTCGAGAAGCAAAAATGGTCCAGTTACGTCTACCCTTTGCCTGAGAATGATGTCATTAAACTCCACGAATTTACCGTTGCTGGAATGACTACTAGAGGTGAATTTGTTTTGTCTATGCTCGATACATTTAAACGGTTTTATGTTTTATATTTCAATGCCGAAAAGAACACTCTCAGGAGTGTTGAAATCCAAGGTTTTGGTGAGAATGTTTGTAGTGTTAAAGTCTTTGTGGACCATGTGGAGGATTTCAACTTTTTAATTAAAAAGAGAGTCTAGCTAGTTTGGCTGTGTTGTTGTGACTTATCCCATCTTCAAGCTTTGTTGTGAGCTTTTATCATTCTGTTGGCTTTTCATATATATACTTTCTTTCGGGGTTTCATCTCCACGGCTCTCACTTGAAAACAAAAATAATGTTTCACATTATAGTATTCAACATTTTGATTACATGTCTCGTTTGGTTAACCGGCAACTATGGTTGAGTTCAATAGAAAATTCATTTTAGTAAGAGTTTTTTGAATAATCTTGCACACAAACAAAAGCCGAAGCTTTTCTTATTAGCTGAAAGAACATAAAATAATATGCAAATCAAACAACAAACAAAGAAATATCAAAGCTAAGATTTGTCTTCAAAGTCTTATCTTTGGATCATCATGACTCTAATACTTCTATGTATGCTAAAAATAATACAAACATAAAATCACAAGCATTACATTTCATTCTTTTAGCAAAGAGTAACGTCTTGTGTAATGAAAAATATACAAATGTCATAAGATTTGATCATCCATGCCCACATGTCACAAACCCTGACTATTTCTTGGTCTGGCCTTGACCAGCTGCCGAGCCACCTTTACCTCCTCCAGCAGCACCACTAGTTCCACCACCAGCACCACCGGTAGCACCACCAGCTCCACCGGCTGGAGCACCTCCGGCTTCAACCGTGGTAACTTTAAACCTTTTATCTCTTAACTCTGTTGGTCCCAAATTGACACTTAGACTCCTCTGCATAGTCTTTGACTTTGTAAGAGGACGAGAATCTTTCTTGAACTGAGACATAGCCTCTCCGACCTTGTTAAAGAAGCCAAGAAACTCGTCTTTGGCTCCACCTGGAAACATCTTCTTCAGCAGATGAAGCTGTCCCACGTAAAGCTCTCTCATATACTCTAGTAACATCAAGACTCTCATGTCCATCTTGGATCCTTCATCATCATCACCATAGTTAACATCTTCTTGATGTTCTTCATAAACTCTGTGGTAGATATCTCCCATGTCGCTGTACTGTCTCTTCATACTCCCACTTCTTAGCCTCGTGGATTCAGAGTCATCGAACAATCCAAAGAAGAGACTGTTCTTGCAGCTTTTGTCTTCTTCGTCTTCCGTGGAATGATAACTCAGAGAGTTGATGCTAAGATCATGTTTCTTACCCATTGACTTAAAACAAAAGTTGATTTTCCCAGGTCTTTTGAGCAGCGTATCTTTGTGTTTATGTTTTTTTTGTTGCTTTGTTTAGAAATTAGAATGTGTTTCATGATCTGAGGAGGATCTTTAGATATAAAAAGATGAAAGTATGATAGATTTGGAAGCAAGCTAGTTTCCAGACTTGTCAACACGACGTTGGCGCGACTTCTTCAACGTTGACTAGATATGGGTCCAAAGAATTTGATTTTGTGTCTGGTTTTTAGCCAATAGTGAAGTGACAGTTGTATTGATCTGTGCTACGTTGTCACTATTCTTGAATGTT
>OVBX01002086.1:0-21971 GCA_900406325.1 Erucastrum elatum | reverse complement strand
ATATAGATATGTACATCACATATACATGTACATATAAAATAAAAGTTCACGATAATCAAACATTGATCTATTGTGTGTACATATGTTTATAGGGTGTTGTTGGCCAAGGAATGTGTACGGTGGGAACGTCATGGTGTATTAAACAACGTGGACCTGTCTTTACATCAGCATTCGGTCCTGTCATACTTATGTCCGCAACCTTGTTTGATTTTTTGATACTTCATCGTGTGCTTTATTTAGGAAGGTAAACTAACACTATGTGAATATTCGATTTTATTACAAATCTCATATTCTGAAAAAAAAAGCGAAGAGTAGGTTAAAATTTATGATATATCTGAAACACTGATCAATTAATTTTTCTACATAATTCTATTAATCTCTCAAAATTGTATCGTCAACATGTTCTAAATCAAAATTATTTTGTTATCGTTGCAGCATTATTGGATCTGTGGTGGTTGTGGTCGGTTTATACTTATTTCTGTGGAGTAAGAGTAAACAGGTATTTGATTCTAAGATCGTGAAGTTGCCTACAAGTACGGTGGAAGAAGCAAAGGAAGAAGAAGACCATGCAAATGTTTACAAACTAGGCCGTGTTTTGGTTATTCCCATGACTCCTTGATCCACTTACCTAAACCCTCTTTTTCAATATCAAGAAAGACTGACAGGTCATACGAATCAACTGTCAAGAGAAGTGATAATTGGATTGTTATTGGAGAATATTCTCACTTGTGTTGCTATGTTTAAACTTTTGAATTTTACTTTTCAATGGCTTAATTTGGGTATTGTAATCTCTCTTTTAATTAAAATAAATTGTATCGAAAATGGACTTATTTGTCTGAATTCTTCGTTGTAATCGCCTAATCAGTTAGTGATCTAATATCTTGGATGAATGGTGCTCATTTGGTTCGAGGCAAATGCTCTCCTCTACTTCTACAACAACAAAATAAAAATTACAAAAAATACTCGTAGAATGGAAAAGAGTTTAGGATGGATTCTTGTGAACTGAAAGTGTATGTTACTATTTATTTATTTTTAAGTATGTTATTATTTAATATAAATGTATATTTCATTTCTATTAAGAAAATATGTACTTTTAAAATACTTCATTAGTTTCGTATTTTTTTTAAGAAACTAGCTTTTAATTTCGTAATTACTATAAATATAATTATTATAATACAATTTGAAATATGATTTGTATAATGAAAAATAAAAGTTACTATATTATATATAAATATCATACGCAGAATTAAATTACAACACCAAATAATAAATAAAGTTAATTAACTTAATATATCAATTATTAGATAAATTTAATTTAAGATTTATTCAAACAGAATAACTCAAATTGAATAACCTTAAATATACTTCAATTTAGAAGAGAAAAATATTATAAACGTCTTTTATTTATATATTTTTTTTGTCGACAAGATTACAGACTCATGTGTACTATGTAAATCAAACTGGTTGTTCTGTATCCGTATAGACAGTAAACGACGTTTGTTGTCTCACACCACGTGCTAAGCTATTCGCCTTTCTGTTTAACGTCCTTGATATATGAATAATCTCCGAGTTGTGAAAACTTCTCTTGAGACTCCTGATGTCTTCTAAGGAGTTTGCAAAAGCGGGTCATTCTTCAGGTTCCGAAACCATCTTCACCAATTGAGAACAATCCGTTGCAAAAGTAACATTATATTGCCGTAAATTCCTCATACATTTCATTGCCCATATGAGAGCCTCGATCTCCGTATGTAAAGGTGATTGGCTTGATCTTGTATTCCTAGCTCCTAGTAAACATTCAAATCCTTCCAAAATTCTATACCATCCCTGACCTGAAAAGGTATCTCCCGATTTACAAGATCCATCCGTAAAACACCATCGTCCCGGCTGCAGCGGTAAAACGGGCCCGGATGCCTCTAAAACTAGGTGATTCTGTATTATAGCTTTTTGTGCATCTGACAAAAGTAAATATTCGGTCATAGCCAATTTAAGGATATCCCTTGGGTCTACGTTCAAATTACAAAATATCTTAATATTTTTTTTTCATATATACCAAAATATCCACGCAAAGTGATGATCTTCCATCGCTGGATTGATTCTCCAGAATAAATAACCCATATTCGTAAATAAGGATTGTCCTGGAAAAAAATCCAGATGCGAAGGGATTCTCGATAGAGCCCAAACCTGAACTGCATGTGGGCATTAAAAAAATACATGATTTATAGATTTCTCAACTGCTCCACATCTGTCACATCCAATATCTCTCTTGAGACTCCGGGCTTTTAGGTTTTTTCTAACAGCTATACATCCTGACAACAACTGCCACAAAAAGTGATTCATCTTTGTTGGACAACGCACTTTCCAGCAATGTGCTTTAAGATCCGTAACTGTTTGACCAAACTCTATTATCCCATTCCCTCTATCTGGATATGCTCTTTTGATTTGATATCCTTATTTAATCGCATATTTTCCATTTTTTGTGAAATGCCAACCATCTCGGTCTGCTGTTTGTACCATACTCAAGGGTATACTTTCAACAATTTTGACATCTGCGGGCTCCATTATTTCATGTAATGCCAGTAAATTCCAAGTACGCGACGAGTTATCAATGAGAGAGTCGACCGCAAGATCCGGTAAGAGAATATTTTGTTTTTTATTTGCTGGTCTTGGACGGTTGGTTGGGAGCCAGGGATCATTCCAAACTGATATAGAAGATCATGATCCCACCGTTTTGATTAGTCCTTTGCTAACCAGAGATAGAGAAGAGATTATACTGCGCCATCCATAGGAAGACACATATGATCTGGCCGGTTCTAGGGGTGAAGTATTTCTAAAATATCGACCTTTAAAAACACAAGAGAATAGACAATTTGGTTTTTCTATGAATCTCCAAAGTTGCTTTCCAAGCATAGCTAGCTGTGTTGACATCTGTCAGATCTCTAAATCTCAGTCCTCCATCGTCCTTATGTAAACAAACCTTATCCCAAGATTTCCAATGCAATCCTTTTGTATTACCACTAGGACTCCACCAAAATTGGGACACCGCGCTTGTAAGTTTCTTCATCACCGTTTTCGGTATTCGATAGCAGGACATAATATGATTGGGAAGAGCCGTTACCACCGATTTTATGATTACCTCTTTTCCTCCTTTCGTGAAAATTTTAAAAGTCCATCTTTTTACTCTGCTATTTAAGCGTTCATGGACGAAGCCAAATACTTGAACCTTTGAACCTCCTAAACTCTCTGGAATTCTTAGGTATGTTCACATTCCTCCCCGGTTTTGAATACCCAATATGTCCCTAGGCTCATGTCGGGACTCCTCTTCAATTGTGTGCCCAAAATGAATTGATGACTTTTGAAAATTTATATGTTGTCCCGAAACCTTTTCATAGTCTTTAAGAATTCCCAAAATAACCTGACACTCCTCTTTTTGTGCTTTACAGAAGAAAAGACTATCGTCTGCAAAGAGTAAATGTGAAATAGGCAGACAAGTCCTTGCCACTTTAAATCATGTCAGTCGTTTTCCGGTCTCCGCCTTTTTAATATTTGCAATTAAAGCTTCTTTGCACATGATGAATAAATAGGGAGATAATTGATCTCTCTGCCGTAAACCTCTATTCGGAACTATGTGTCCTTGTGGTTGCCCGTTTAAAAATACTCTATATTGAACCGAGGAAATACACTCCATCATCATTTTGATCCAGTGGTTATCAAAACCCATTTTTCGAAGTAAAGCCTGAATAAAACTCAATTCCACTCGATCATAAGCATTACTCATATCCGTTTTAATAGCCATAAACTTATTCTGGCAAGCCTTATTTGTCCTTAATCCATGAAGCATTTCCAGTGCAATTAGAATATTGTTGGAGATCAATCTTCCAGCTACAAAAGCTGACTGGATTTCCGAGATCAGAGCCGGAAGACAAGCCTTGAGCCATTGGCACAATAACTTTGAGATAATTTTATATCCTACATTACATAGACTTATTGGTCTAAGCTCTGTCATCCTTGTCGGCCTCTCCACTTTAGGAACCAAGCATATATTTGTGATATTTAGACGCTCATCCAGCTTTCCTGTGGTCAAAAAATTATTGACTAAATCCAAAATATCATTTTTAATGATGTGCCACGAATGTTGAAAAAAAATGCGGTCATTCCATCTGGCCCTGGTGCCTTTTCTGGATGCATCATAAATAATGGTTGTCAGACCTCCTCCTCTGTAGCAAGCTGTACCATTCGGTGGTTCATTTGCTGAGAAATAGATGGCTGAATTTTTATCTAAGAACTCATCAAATTCCGAAGGCGACGTAGTACTAAAAAACTCGTCAAAATAACCTTTTGAAGCTCCTCAATTTTGTCTTTTTCATATGGGGGATTATTTTTGTTCCAGGTAGAGATCTCGTGTCGGCAATTTATAATTCTTGACACAACATCTCCCCTGGTACCCCATGAATTCCTCATTTCATTTGTCCAACCTCTGGTAACAGACTCCATAAAACCCTCCCTTCTGAGCCATCGTTTGTCAAAACGAAACTGTCCTTTGCGTTTCACAACCTTGTCTTCTAAACATGCCACTATCGGTCTGTGATCCGATCCCACCATTTTTAAATATTCAGTATGTGAATTTGGAAACAATGAATGACATTCTTCGTTTGCCAAAGCTCGATCTAGGCGACATCAGATCATTTTCGCTTTGCCAATAACTTTTCTCCTTCCTTGCCAGGACAATTTATTTCCCCGTGCCGGAAATTCCAAAAGTCCAATGTTATGTATCATATTATTAAACGATACAAACGAATCTGCACTACGCAACGGTCTCCCTTCCTTTTCATGGTTCCCCGTGATCTCATTGAGATCGCCAATGATAAACCAAGGATCATCCCTTAAGATGCCATATCGTGTTAATCTTTTCCACACTTGATCCCTTATTTTCTGAATTGGATCCCCGTAAACAAATGTCATGAAAATTTTCTTTCCCAGTGTCTCTGCCTCGACATCGATCATTCTAGCACTAGAGTATATGATGTTAACAATGAATTCATTTTTATAATATAATGCCAACCGACCACATGATTAGATTATCATATCCAAAATGAGACTGAAATCCTTGGACAAAGGCGAGATCTTGTTTCGTTTCCGATAAAAAAAGAAAGAAAATATGGTTTGTATTGATGTCATATCTCCCGTAAGTAACCAATTGTCCATTTGCTTCCCATACCTCTACAATTCCAACTCAAAACTTTCATTTAAAATTATAAATCTTGCTCATCTGAGCCATTATATCGTGGGTATGAGAAGACCCTTCATTTATATACATCCAAATACTATTCCATTGGATTACACCTTTAAACCAAAATCATCCACCGAAAAACATCCCAGCTTAGACAAATCAATTTATATTTCCCCTTCCATGTTTGTGAAAACTGCAAAGAACCAGAGATAATTGATTTAACTCTGTGCTTAGATTTCGAGAACCAGAAACGTCTTTTATTTATAATAGTTAATTTTAATCTATTGAATAAAGTTTTTAAAAGTTTAGAATACTAAAATTAGGTCCATGTATATATAATATAATTTCGTATTTTAAAAACACCGATTAAAGTTTAGTGTTAGAATTGAATCTCAACTTCTTGTGGATTATAAGAAACAATGGCCGAATATGCACAAATATATGTATGGAAACATATAAACAAACGTAAATCGCTAATAATCACTATTTTTTTGTCAACAAACAATCAATCATGTGCATGCTATTAGACACATAGTTCTCCCACAATGGATATTGAAAGGGATCATTAACAATATATAAGATAGATGAGCCATTCTTCTAATTGCCAATTGGTTTTAGGTTGGAAGCTCATCTAGCTTAACATGGTATCAGAGCCCGATCCACGCAGTCCAATCCGATCCACATCGATCTGGCCCAAAGTTGGCCTATCGATATTTGCCCGAACATTCCGAGATTGATGATCAAATAGCTATCATCTCGAGGGGGTGTATTAGACACATAGTTGTTCCACATCGAATATTGGAAGGGATCCTTAACAATATATAAGATAGATGAACCACTCCTTTAATTGCCAGTTGGTTTTAGGTTGGAAGTCCACTAGCTTAACACATGCTTTGCTTATTTATTTCTCTACATACGATGATAAATTGGGCTGCTTGACCCCAATCAATGTGTCTTCTTCTTTTCCCTTGACTTTTCATGTTATACAGTTTATACTTTACTAAATAAATATATTTTACAAACAAAAAGAAGTTAGTGTATTGCTTTGCTTTTTCTTTATAGTACTGCTGAGGAATGGCACAAGAAAGGATTGAAGGCCAAAAACACTTTAAAAAGGGAGTTTTAGGATAAGAGCAAGTGAAAAATCTGCATCGAAAACATCAAGAGATGATATATATTATATAGTATGCAAGCGTTTATTGTATTTTTATCCGGTTATAACAAATACTGTTTTATAATTAACACATTAGATAATCTTTTTAAAATAACACTAAAAAGTTTTTTTATCACAGGTATATATAGCACACAAATGTTAAAATGACCAAAAAGATAAAATAGATATATACAACTCTCTAGGTGAACTAATCTATACTTAAAGTTTCGATTTTAGCTGTGGAGTTTGTGATTAGGAAAAAATAATTAATATTTTAAATTTAAATAATATATTTAAAAATACTTTCAAAATTAAGTAATTTTAGATTTGAATATAAAATGCTCTAAAACGGAAAAAGCTTTAGAAAAAAAAATCAAACTGAAAAAGTTTTAGTTTTCTCGAAAATAGTATTTATATATATATATATATATATATATATCTATAAAGTAATTGTATTAATTTTTACCTGTTTAATGAAACTTTTTAAAATCATTTTCCTCACTTTGTATCCTTGTAAAAACACTTGAAGATATTCAACGACTATAAGCAATATTCTAAAATCGCAAGGCAATTATTAGGCGCTTGACAGATGATTAGCGACTAGATTAATTATTCGGGACCTAAGTAAGGTATATGCATTAGCAAAATATTGATTTATTTTATATATATTACATTTATATGACATATTTTAGTTTATTAGTTTAATTATAAAAATATTGTAATGAATTAACAAAATTAGGTATACAAACATAAGAAATTAGACAAATTTTTAGATTAATAATATTGTTGTTTAAATTAATATATTTAGATAAAAATATATCGAATTTAACTGGTTTAGAATGGTTTAAACTAATTTGTATTGTATAAATCAGTATTAGTCAGATTTTAGAAAAAAAATCAGTATAAATCGATTTTTTAAAAATCATTTCAGATAGAACCGAATTGCCACTTAGACGGCGACTGGGCGCCGCTAAAGTAATTTTTAGAACCTTGACCATAAGTTATTTTTGCTATTTTCAGTTCATGCATGTTATTAGAACTCAGAATATAGGGACAAATACTCTATTTTGTCTACATGGACTTGAATCCCCAATTTGATTAGTAGAAATTTAATCGAGTCTATTTAAGTTGTTGAGAAAAAAAATATTTTAATATCTTTTGAAAGATTTATACTTTATAATATATATTAGTTATTTTTATTGGATAATTTAACGTTAAATTTGCCCAAAATATTTAAATATATTCTGTTTATTTCAAAAGATCTTTTGGAGTTATAACCTATAAGTATATAAAATTAAATTATAAATTTATAATTTATGGCTGTTTATTTTTATAAAAATAAACTAAATATAAATTCCATTAATACATATTTTTGTGAAGTTTACAGTTTATCATTATTTGTTAAACAGAAACTAATAAAATGTCAGTTACGAACAAGAAAAAACTAATAAAAATGTATTTTTGAATGAATATTTGTAACCGTAATTACATGTAGTTATACTTCTAGCAATAAAAAAACATGCATTTATTGAAAGGGAATTTATTACGTGTCCCGTTAAATAATTTATGTGCCTCCGCCACGGCATTTACACATATTTGTGCCTCTCTTTCAGCAGTCACAAGTCTGGAAAAAAATAGTCAGTAATGAATATTTATAAACTCTATTTATAAATGTTCCTTACACTACGAAATGGTGCTATCTATAAAGCATGGTCTTTCTCCTTTTTGCTCAAAAGTTTACGCAATATTTTGCTATGGTATTTTTTGCTTATATGCTTTTTTTTAGCCATAGAAAATATCAGTAATCAATATAAATTTACGATAAATAATACAATAAAAAATGGTCAGTTTTGCAACTGAACAAAGAATACCATAACAAAATTGATACGTCTCTTTTGAAAGCCTTGTTTCAAAAAAAAATGATACGTCTCTTGTTTACTTCGCGGGGACGTTTGCTAAATATAACTTTTTAGTTATTCCTTTTTTGCATGGCGATCCCCACATGAATTTTTTATCCCTTAACAAAAAAGCCATAACACAAAAAAAAAAGCAATGAAACCCATAAGTCCATAACACATGACAGAATCCGTTAGAATCCGATTTCGATCGACTGATTCAATATTCAGCATCGAAAAGAAAAGTTACTAAAGTCTATGTATACTATTTTTTTTGGTTAAAGTCTATGTATGCTCTTGTAATAATATATAAAGGAATCGAAAAGGGGTGTAGATACAACTGAAACTCTTTATTGACCATGGGATCTTAATAACGTGACTGATCACTGATCAATAAGAACAAAAATGGTCCGGACAAGTTGGCCCAATGGTTAGGACGGGTCCCCGCCTGCACCCAGGTAGGGGGTTCGATCCACGCCGGAGGGAACTACTTCAACTTGCTCTGGACACCACACGGATATGGGCTTGCTTTAGGGCCCATTTGAAAAACTGGGAGGGGCGTCTATCCGTGGGCATTCCTTCCCCTTGGGGATTAGTCTGGGCCTTCTGGGTCTGGGATACCTCCAGGTTAAACAAAAAAAAATAAGAACAAAATGATTGAGTTTGTTTTCAGCCACATTCATATTACGACAACGAATATCTTTCTTTTGAAAAGGCTTTCAGACAATGAATATCATGTAGGTTTCGTTTGTATGTTTTCGTTCTAAAAAGCATCCCTCTAATTTTTTTCCTATAACTATCACAATAAAAAAATTGGATGTATGTAGTCAGTGTCGCAACAAAGTCACGAAGAGGATCGTGGCAGAAAAAGATATTAATCCTTTAGCAAAAAAAAAAAAAAACAAAGTCACGAAGAGCTCTAAGAGCACCTCAATGGTAATATTCATTGAATATCTATATAATTAAAGAAAAATAAATAAAGTAGGAAAATATGAAGGAAATAGGAGAGAGGTGAAAATTTCTTATATCACATACTTTTGGAACCTCTTAAAATCTTTAAATACACATGTCAGTCTAAAAGTAAGTTTAAATTTTCCTAAACATTTTGATTTAATTAAATAAATAAATTTTAATAAGTTCTTTTTTTTTTATCAAATTTCTTTGTTTTATGTCTCACAGAACTCCAATTTACCGTCCCTTAGGATAAGGTTGCTCTAACATGCCATTGCCACAGTTGCCACACAAAATCGACCCTAAAATATCATCTTGATTTTGTTTAAAGGAGAATTATGCTTTTAACTCATGTTTTATACAACTTTTAACGTTTATCTTCAATAAAAAGCATTTTACAAATACTTAAAATATGAAATTTATTGAAAAACAGAAGATCCTTCTTCTCTTACTTTATAGATATATTAATAAAATTAATAAAATATAAAGATTATTTTTTAAAGTTTTTGAATTATATGTTTTTAAATTCCAAACTTTTTATAAATAAAAAATTCCTTAAAATTTTGTATCTTTATTTTGAAATCCGAAAATTCATTTTGAAACTATTTTCAAATTTTAATTTAAAATGTTTGTATTTCTATATTTATTAAAATCATAAATCCCACACTCCAAAATTCCACCCATAAAATATTAACTCTTAGTCTAGATTAAATAATCTTAAGAGTATAATTATCTATTTACTTCTCTAAAATTAAAGATAAATGTGGTTAAGGTAAATATGAAAAATGGTATTAAGAACATGGTAATTTAAACATTTTTTTCTTTTTACAACATGAAATAATCTAATATGATGATTAAAAATTTGTTAACATATTTCCCAACAATACTATTAAAACATGAGCACTTTTTATCTACTCAGATAGTCTAGGTTGGACCACTAGAATTATTTATTTACTATCATTTATCATATAACTAACTTAATTATTATTAAATAAATACCACATCTAATCAATAATTTTAATATTTTAAAATACTATATCTAAAAAATATTATGGATTATCTTTTTTTAATTACATTTTAATAATGTATTTTAATATCTTTTATTTAGAAATAATATACATTTCGTTTTAATATTTACTTTAACATAACAAAAGTAACACTAAATATTAACTATAATTAAAAATGAATATTCATAACCACACGTTAGTAGTGGTTAAACTCAACCTTGGAAGTCATGGGTTCGAGTGCCGCTAGGAGGTGATTATTTTGAGGTACCTTCGAGCCCAATATGCAGAAGCATGTTAACGTGTGGCCATTGGTGGGATTTACATGGGGGTGATCATCAGTTCTTCTAGATGCTTCGGCGGGCTCTCCAGCTAAGTTCCGGTGGACTGTTATTGGCACTAGTCGGATCCTTTCGAAGCTCCTGATACCACGATCATAAAAAAAAAGAATATTAATTCATATAAATATAGTAAGAAATAACATTTCTATAATATTCTTATTTACATAGTTTATATTCATAATTAAATTATTAAAAAAAATTGATAAATATGAAGTAACTTAATCCAATTATTAACTATTTTATAAATTATAAAATAACAGAATAAATATAGTCATGAATTTAACAACATACTTTAACTAATTAAAACAAATACTAAAGTAAGATATATAAAATAATAAATAATTTCACATTTAAATATATATATAGATATATATATATATATTTAAATTAGAATATTTAAAAATAATTTAATATATTTATCAAGTATGAGTCATGTTGAATAGCAATATTTAATTTATATAATAATGCTGACAAAAATATAATAATAGAATAAATTTTACCCATATAAAAATTAACATTTAATTTGTACTATAATTTAAAGTTTTAAATATAAGCAAAATTGATACAGGGAAGGTTATATAAATAAATTATCTTATTTTCATAAAACTAAATTTCATATTTTAATTATATATAATTTAAAAAATTATAAAAAAAATAATATGTATAAGATTTATAATTTCAGTAAATAAGTTTTGGAATGAAATTTAAAATCGTTGAACAAAATCTTGTAATACAATTTATATTTAGATATATAATAAAATATATAAAAATAAAATTACTAAATATTTAAATGTCTAATATGAATAAAATTAAATTTAAAATATACCAAAGGTTAAAGGCGATTCTGGTCAAAGACAAAAGAAAATGTGCAGCAGAATCCTATTGAACTTATTTTTAATACCTATTGTAATCCTAAGAATGAAGGGTATGAGACAATTGCTATACAACATTTATCCAAGAAGCATAAAGTCGCTACCACAACTTGCAGAAGTGTGTGTGAATTTACGTTAGAAGAATCACCATTGAAATCTGAGTCAGAAGTCCCAAATGAATAGACTCAGAGGAAGTAAAGAACACCAGTATTTTTGGTCTCATGAAAATTGTCGTCATGGTGGAGCTCTCAAACAAGAATCAAAACTTACAATCCAAAGGAGAAGCTTGCAGACTTCACAAAGTCAGAATTTCATTCTTGAATAAGCCATGGTTCAGATATAGTTACAGCTGGAAAAAACTGGCTATGAGCTCAAGTTTGACATGGAAGAAACTGCAGGGAGTATCTTTGTTGCATCACATGATTAGATGATGTGAGATATGGTTAAAGGACACATATTCAAAAAACAACGAACAGTTACAGAAACATAGTTACTTTTTACAAAGACATGGTATTTTTAAGAGGTTATTTGATTAAGGTTGAGCTACTGAGATTATATTAGGACTTATGCATCATTGATACATATAATTTGATTCCAGTGGTGTCAGTCACTGGTTTTCTGTTTTAGAAGATGTTTTGATTGGCTTAGTTGAAGGGAAAAATTTTGGTTACTAATTTGGTCAGTTCAAGAGAAGGTTATTCCATGATAAGAGAGTGTTGTAGATATGTTTAATGTGTCAAGACCATAAATTTTTAAGATCAGTTAACAAGTACAAAACGCATCATAAGAAAATTTGTAAGAAAAGTCTTGCATAAAGTACTTTATAGGCGAGATGAGTAAAACAACATATGTATCATGAATACACGAAAGTGAAGTTGATACAGAGGACCTGCCTTAAATCAAAGCCAAATATGATGCAATATAAAACGTGGTGAGGTCCCTCGTTAAATTGAAAGGTTGATAATATCATAAAAGAGATGTTAAATTATTATTTTTTAAAGAAAAAAACAGTTTTAGACTTTCTGTTACATTAGAATAGACTTTTTTATAAACAGAGTTAAGATATCTCGTTGCTAACCATAAAACTAAACCACCCGTGGCGCTTGGGATTGGATGGAAGAGAACCTGTTGCGAACGTTCTTGTCACCATCTGGATTAGCTGACTCGGTGACATTGGACTTTCTACATGCTTACGTTGGTTGTGTTCCCTCCAAATAGCATACAGAGTTGCTTGGAACACATATCTCACAATGTAAAGCTTTGTTTTGTTTCTGCTTTGATCTAGAAACAGCTGTAGAAGTTGGTTTCACTGGTTGGTATAGCACATAGCTAGCAGCTTATGGGTTAATCTTTTCCAAACCTCCTCTGAAAATTTGCACATTGCTTAACTCGATTACCTGTTGCAAGTCTGTCAGCGCTCCAATTCACTTTCGTTCGAGACACTCGTGTCAGTTTTTATTTTTCCTTGGAGCTGAAAGTTGATTTATATTTGTCCCTTCGCCTCCACAGTTTAATATCATCCCAATCAACCATGTGATCCTCGTTCTCATTAAAAAAAATGCCACCTTATGTCGCCTTCGTCATGCATTTTGATGACTGTATCAACTGTAGCATACACTTATTTTTTTGGCAGGTAGAGAAAACAATGAATTGACGTAACTTGTTAACCAGGATAAAATTTTAGTTAAACTACGCATTTTTATGTTTTTAACTAACTTCGTTTGACGTATTGGAACTTAGGATTGACACAACTTTAACATATTAGAGACATAATACAGCGCCGTATATGCAGCGCATATGCGCGCCGTATACACATCCGTATTTAAGAAAACTGTATATTAAGCCGAGGATTTCGCTACGGTAAATGGCCGCGTATAGACGGCCGTGCAGGGCGAATTTCTGAACATCGGTAAGAAAACAAAAGATATACAATTAATATACAACGTATATTATTCGGTCATTTTTATATTAGTGTATATAATTGACGTGAAATTAGCACAAAAGCGATACGTGTAACGTTTTTTTTTCTCATTAACTACGTGAAGTCTTTTAAGACGTAGGGTCCAACTGGTAACCACATCGGGAACAATAGAAATGAATAGGAAAAGAATGAATAGGAATAAATTTATGGAAATGATGAGGAATAGTCATTCCATATCAAATTTAGTGAGGAACAAATTTGTTCTTTAATTCTCTACAATTAAAAGAATGAAAAGGAATAAGAAGGAATGACTATTCCTTATAAATGATAAAATTTATTAGGAATGTCAAGGAATGCATTATTCCCTTTCATTCTTTGGTCACCCGTTGGACCCGTAAATTGAAATGCTAACTTTTCAAACTCACAACAATTTATTTTTGAAAAAAATATATACAAATTAGTAGAATATGTACCTATATGTATATATATCGTCATGTAATACCTTAATTAGTTGTGGTCATCTATGAAATCTAAACTGCGTATATAAGGTAAAAATCTTAATCACTGAATCAAATTTAAACCATTTAATATTTTAAGATATTTCACCAAATCTATATATATAAAGTTGACTTGGGATGATACCACAATCCTCCGCATCAGCATTCACATAGGGGCATTTCATGACAGCTGGCAGTCTCTTGCGTTTTAGTTTCGAGATGTCATCTTGCTGGGCCTTGATTCAATTATGTTATGGAATTAGGTTGTTTAAGTATTAATTTGTTGGGCTATATTTATATTTATATATCGACGGTCCTCTGCAGAGCAACCGTCTACGTTCAGCTCCGTCTTCATCCAACCGTGAATGAAGCTTGGTATGTGTTACTGGCTATGTTATTTTCCGACTAATATCTGTTTGGAAGACAACAGTTCTGTCTTCTCTACTGATTTTCACTCATTTGCTTACGACTTACAAGACCGGCGCCGTTACGGAATACCCTTACGGATGACCCCTGCTAAATCATCATAATTAACGCTTTCATTAACGCCACTTTCCCACTCTTTACATGATATATTCATTACCCCTTCTTTCTTCCATGGTATGAATCTACAACTATAAATGTGTGATCCTTAAGGTGAAATTCATCAGTTTCTCTCTCCCTCATGTCATTATGATCTTTCTCTCTCTCGGTGGTTTAGTTTCCCTTCTCATTAAATAGGACACAATATTTATCACTGGCGAATTTGTGTACTCTTCTCTCCGATTTGAAAGCTGTACGGTCTTCCATGCAAAAGGTATTCACAAAGATTATTCTAAAAAGAAATAAGGTAATTCACAAAGACTTACATCCCTCTGCTTGGTAATTTTATTCAGGGTATTTTTTTTCTATTTCCCTTCTTCAGCTTATGTTGTTTGAGTTTTATTATTCTGAGAATTTATTATTTGATTTGATATATGCAGCCAACTGTGCAGATAGCAAATTCAATGCTAAGGGTACTCGAAAATAGCTCCAGATCAAAAATATTCGGAGAGAAGTTGCAGAATTGCTTCAAGTTGGGAAGCTAGAATACAGGTGATAATAACTCATCTTTGTTTCTGAAAAAACCATGCATGCCGAAAAGTTTTATAAAAAAGTGATCTTCACGCATGTTGTTTGTTGAACCAGGAACCTCGAAGATCATCACCACCCCCTGCTTTATTCAAATGGAGTTACAAAACAGAGACATAAATTCTCAGTATATTGATTGCTTCGACCTCCTCCTACTTCAATAGTTTAAAGCTTTTATTTTTTTGTCAACCGATAATGTAAAGCTTATCTGATGATTTTTTAGTTGCTTTCTTCCTATGTGTCAGAGAGTATTCGTGAACAGATGCATCATGAGGTAGTGTCGAAGGCGGGAGAAGAACGAGCGATACCCGAAATTGCTGAGTTAGACATTAAGGAGGCAGAGCAAGAGATTCACGTCTAGCAACAAAAGAGATGTAAGAGTCTGGGCGATTCTAATATCACAGGAATAGCTCCCGTTGTCAAGTCTTATTCTAAATAACGCAATCTTCGGTGTAATAATATCACATGAATAGCTCCCGAGATAGGCTTGCTCAGGTTCGACGTAAGTTGAGTTTTTATTTATTTCTAATGTAAGTCTGATTTTCTAGATCTCTTCCTGAGCCTTCCTTTCTGTTTATTTTTTCCTGGCCGGTGCAGAATGTATAAAGATGTCGCATGACTGTCATCCGGAAGCGGTTGTTTAGAATTTGGAGCAGACTGCCGAAGACCTCCTATTTCCCTTGGGGCGCATCATGAAGATCAAATTAATGGATTTCTATGCTGACCGGATAAAAATCCAACAAGTCTAGGTGGAATTCCTTCTAAGTATATTGATGATGCACCCACTAAAAGCTTTGTGGAGCTCAAGTCTTTGCTACACTCATGGATTTCATGTAACCTTTTGAAATCCTGATGCTTTTTTTTTTCGTTTTAGCAAATAAAGAGCACTGGGATTCATTTTCTAAATGGTTTATATGATGCAATCGTAGAATTCAACGACTTCAAAATCCTTTCACCTCCACTGGCTTCGTCAATCATTTCGAACCTTATATATACTGAGCTGAAGGGAATTTCGCTACTCTTAATTTTTTTCTTGATCTCTTTTATTATACAAAAGTATCTGTAAGAAGGTTACGAAAAAGGCATATTCTCAACTTCTTCTGTCCGAGATGAAGGAACATGTTGTTTTAGCATCCGACATACATCACTCAGGAACTTCATCATCGCCTGTATTTTATTCAATCTCCAACTTGGAAGTGTGAGTGACTTCAAAATATGGAGAAAACTTTGTGCTAATTTGTAGAATTAGCCACAAAATTCTAATGCACTTGCTCTTAAAAAAAAAGCGGCACATCCCACGGGATGAAAAGAATCTACATGTGGACTTCAATATGGTTGTGTTCGTTGCAACTTTTAGGATAAATTCCTAAGATTTGTAACTCTCATGAAATTCATGTTTACAGCGGATAAAAGCAAACTGTACATAATAGTCAATTTTTGAGTTCAACCGAAACAAGGATCAGTTTTCATTTATCCGTAGTGGATAGTGTTGTCGTTAGCTAACCAAACACTATTATCATCTGGAGGGCCAGCATAAACTCTATAAATTAATAATACGACAAATTAATATTTTTTTTTGTTGATTTCGAACAGGATAACGAAAAAATCAATAAAATAATTTTTTAGATTTTTTTCTTAAAATATAAATTCAGTAAAATTCTCAATTAATATTTTTTTATACAATTTATATTAATACATACAAACATTGTATCATTTACTTTATATTCACAGTGGTGTGTGTTCTATTTTCCTTAACACTTTAAAATACTTTTTAATATTTAATAAAATTATAATTAAAATTTATGATGCATATCATATATACGCTAAATAACAGAATAAAATAATCAAAATCAGTTTATAAATTTTTTAATATATATTATAAACTTAACTATTTTTTTTTCTAACTTTGACAAAAGAAAATATTCAATACATAAATCTGGAAATGAAATTTTTATAAATTAATAAAATACCATACTTTCAATATTACTAATTGATAGTTTTTGGGTGTAATATTTGTTTGCATCCCGAGAATTATTTAGAACTTGCATAAAAAATATAGAAATTTGTGATATACATGTTAATTCCAAATAATCTATAAATATCAATAAGCTTCAAAGATGTTAATGATTTGTTCAACTGAAGGTATCGTTTTGACAATAATGATAACAATTTTAGACAAATCGAAATACTTAAAATGAAGTTTGTTAGTCCATACGCGCAAGTTTACTTAATATTCATGTTTTACAACACATGTTAAATATTATGTCACAGCTAACATTCGATGCAAATAAAATCATTAGAAGATAAAATATATGAACCCGGCGCGTAGCGCCGGAATACCACTAGTCTTATAAAATAAAGTTGGGTTGGGAAGGCTTCTCATGCGTCCACGTCGTTCTGGAGAGGAGGGGCTTTCTAGCCACGTGTCGGCGCGAAGAGTGGTCTGTGGTTGTCACGCGCTATACTTTTGTTGCGCACGTCGCTTTGTTTTTTTTCCGTCGTTGTCTTCTTAATGCAGCCAAAATTTTCAGAAGCTAGACCAATTAGTTCGGAGAAAAATTAGATTCCATCAATTCAATTAAGAACAGTTACCTTCGCACTCAGGCCGTCACGCTCGGTTCGTTTTCATATCATTGATTTAACCTTTTTCTCTCAATTCTCGATGATTCACACAAAAGGATAGATGGGTATCTGGGGTTATTCGTTTTACATAATGCTAAAAGGTGTTACCTTTTATTAATTTTAGGTATGATCGTGGCGTCATGGAGGACGTTGATGTCTGATGTGTGTGACTGGCAGAGTCTCCAGTGGTGGTTGTTCTCTCTCGAAGCAAGGAACCTGCCTTTAAGAAGGTAAAGTTTCAATCTTTTGGTTCTGTTTACATGACTATTGCCAACCTTGCACATAATCTTCTGGTGGCTCTTTTGCGATCTGTTTGAGGGTAATGTGAGGGATCTATTGTTTTTACATATGACCAATGATCCCATTCGCGCAGGCGATATTGTTGTTTTCAATTTTGATGTAACTGGCGTATGTGTTATGTATGTAGTTGAATCAATGTGTATAATGCATCATTATTTGATTGCCTTGATGTTTCTTCTTTAAGAGTCGTGATGAACCATGTACCATTGTCCATCATGCCATCAAAGTAATGTTTTCTTCTTACACTTTCCTCATTCTCATCTCTAGACGTTAGTCACTGGATTGGTCATGGTACTTAAGATGCTCTGTTCACGTTCATGAGAGGGAGAATACAGGAGAAGCATGTTATAATAAAAGGTGACAGTTTTGTTGCTGAATGGTGAAACCATGCATGTGTATTCATATATTATTGACACATGCTGGCATTGTCCAGGTGACAACAATGATGTGGATAGCATGGGTCTCTATGCTGATGGACAGTTTTGGCTTCATCCGCACCATATAATGGGCAGAGCTGTTGGGTAAGTTTATGTCCATGGAGGACCGTAAACAGCAGCTTATGTCAGAAAAAACGCCATAAGGATATTCTTGAAAGAAGTCAAGAGTTCTTTGAAAAACGTGTTTCTTCAGGTGGATCTTCGTTGCTCTTCTTCCAGTACCACGGCTCTTGCTCCGCTTTTCTGGAAGGTATGCCTGCTTCAACCAAACCCATCTTCAGAGTCACTAAGATAACATTTTAAGTATATGTTTGTTTGCTCATGATTGTTGTCCTGTATTTGCAGGCACTTAATGATGGCAAATGCAGGGGATTGTTCTATGACAAATGGTGATACCATAGACATGTCTCAAGACTACAGACCAATCTACTTACTGTAAAGAATAAGAGTGGAAGAATGTAGAGGTTTGTCCGGTTACTTAAATGGCATTCTATCAGTCACACGAGCTCTAGGAGACTGAGACATGAAACTACCACGAGGGTCACGATCTCCACTATTATCCGATGAGTAGTGCTCGAGAGCTTACTTTGGAGAATTTATATGCATTACGTCGTCACAGTGACCCGATGAGAAGTGCTAAATAGGTTTATTAACCCAATGCTGGTTGTTGTTTGTTTCTTTTCGGCTAATGATATGGCGATGTCGGCTCGTCTGGTGGAAGAGCAACAATGTTGTAGTTTGACGGCATAAGCTTTTCAAAGCCTGAGTGACCGTCTTAGACGGCTGAAGTAAAAGATGATGACGTTCCCTTTTGTGTTTGTGGCTTCGTATTTTCTTGCGTTTGTATATTTTGTGTATGTATGAAACTTCAAATGTCTACGTACTCCATTTTTGAGTAGGCGGGTATTATTTCCTGCATGGATTCAAGTTTATGTAGCTGCTCCATTTGTATATATACATCGATTTAGACAGATCAAATCTGGATGCTTGATTTCTAATTACTCATACCAAAATAAAATTAATATTATATTTTGGCACAAGGATTTAAAGCCGCTAAAGGAGATAATCTTCCAGAGTGGCACAATCAATCAAGAACCACCACCCGTCATGTCATGCAATCCCTATTACTACCAAAGACACTAAAGACACCAATGTTACAATACTATGATCATCGAACCATTAACTATCCGCTAAAGGAGATAATCTTCCAGAGTGGCACAATCAATCAAGAACCACCACCCGTCATGTCATGCAATCCCTATTACTACCAAAGACACTAAAGACACCAATGTTACAATACTATGATCATCGAACCATTAACTATCCGCTAAAGGAGATAATCTTCCAGAGTGGCACAATCAATCAAGAACCACCACCCGTCATGTCATGCAATCCCTATTACTACCAAAGACACTAAAGACACCAATGTTACAATACTATGATCATCGAACCATTAACTATCCATCTACTTGAATCTCTGTTAAGGAAAAAATGTTTCAGAGCGTAAACATATATGGAGGAACATAAAAAGTTTTTATAACTCCCATGAGGCAATGCCATTACACTAAAAGACATCTGCATCCACACAAATGGCTACACTAACTGAATATCAAACTATACGATACCACCAACATGATATTTTTCCTTGATTAATTATATAGAATACTCTCTTCAAAATTATAGTACCAAAAAGAGAGATCTTTCTAAAAAGTGTTAAAAATAAAATATATAAGGATAGATAAATTAAAATTTAGTGAAATATAATAAAAAAATAAACAAAATACAACACTCAAAATATTAAGGAGAAAAATATAAGAATGCAAATTTGGAAAAACTTATTGTTCTTTCATGTTCAATCAAAATAAATTCAACCAAAATTTAAAAGAGCCAATCTCACAATTTTTCCCCTTTTGATTATTAAACTCAAGTTAAAGAAAATTAATAAGATGCTAAGGGAAATTGCAACAATCAATTTACACATAACCAGAACAAAAATTAAACTAAATAGAAACCCAATACAACAAAAAAAGGAAAAAAATTACATAAAAATAATAATGATTGATTTTTCATGGTATAAACAAGAGATTAAAGTTATTGTATCCATTCAAATAAAAATATATTATTTAATTAAAACAAACGATATACGGTCACAAATTAAACAAATTAGATGATCATAAAATCTCATTAATACTATTAATATAACAAATCAGATCTTATAATAATTTACCATTAATTTGTTATATCATAAATTATATTATACCATTCCCTTTTGACTTAAGCAACTTTCTAAATAAAGTAATACACTATTGTTATTAACCACTATCAAATAGATAATTTTTTTTTATAAGAGCCACAAGAAAGATCTTACAAAACCAAGAACAAAGTGGAGGAAAGCTAGCGAGCCAGCATGTCCTACGAATGCGTTAGGAAGCATCGTGTTATTGCTCCATTTGTTAAAAGTTTTTTTTAACAACATGTTTTATGTAATTTCTTATTCATGTAATGTTACATTGATTTGATGTTAATAAAGTTAAAATATATATATTTTTTTTACAAAATTACAAATAAAAAGAAACGAAATTATTGTCATTTTACTTAAGAATAAATTAAATATCATCTGAACTGCATATGAAAATCATTGAGATCTGCATTACCTATCAACTGAACTGTAAAACAACAATGTCTCTATGCCGATATGCATCTACTGAAACACCAATATGTCACCGTACTTCCTCTGCCGCACTATAGTGAATAAAACATACGAACCCGGCGCGTAGCGCCGGAATACCGCTAGTTTTAATATATTCCCCTATTTACAAATTTAGATAAATCACATAACAATACCTCTGGTCGCTATCTCTATACATCTTCCTGGTGCAACAATGGAAAAACAAAAGCTATTCTCTTGGGCCTCTCATCTTTCTCATTCTTCAACCTCCATCCTCAGCCGCAATAATGGTCTCCTCCTTCTTATCACTCTCCTCGTTATCCTCGGTGTGCTCTTACCCTGGGCAGGATCTCCCTTGTTCCTGTTTCCAAACACATACTCTCCTTCTTCTTCTTTTCCCTCCAAATGGAACGACTCTATTCCCTTGCTACGGCCGCCAAGTTCGTCGCTAAGAATGGCATTTTGATCGTCTGCACCGTAAGCTATCCCTTCTTTCCTTTCCTAAATAACTGGTTCATCAGCGTTTCTAGACAGAAGCACCAGGACAAGGTTCTTGTGATCGCTGAGGATTACCCTACTCTCTACAAAGTCAACTCCAAGTGGCCTGGCCACGCTGTTCTCATTTCTCCAGCTCTTGATTCTCAAACCGCACACAACTTTGGTTCCCAGGTATACTTTCACCATCAATGGATTGGCCCACGCATATTATATACTAGTGTTGTGTGAGAATATAACTCTCATATCCAGAGTTTTGATTGGACATGGGTAATATATAAAAAACGTATACCAATTCATTTATCGCCAATTAGTTTTCAATTGAAGGCTCATGAAACTTAATGTGTTTTGTTGGTCCCTATACACTTTTGTAGTAGGATCCTACAAAAAAAGATGGTCGACTTGTGGATTTAGTAATAGCTAGTATGCCAAGTTTATGTATGTGTGCAAAGGACTTGTTACTGATGATTATACGTAT
>OVBX01002085.1:0-21975 GCA_900406325.1 Erucastrum elatum | reverse complement strand
TACTTCTTTGCTAAAGTGATCTGCATGTGCTGGTAGGCAGAAGTAAGACCATTCAAACTTTCAAGCTCAAGTCAGCAACTTCTTCATGTCTTCTTTGGAAACAAAGAAGATTTCTCCATTGATTCCTCTAGCAAATCCAGATTCATCTCTGTATACTCCATATTCGTCCTTCTTCTCCCAAGAAAAACGACGAACTCCATCTTTGTAGGTTCGTATCACAAAGTCTCAACGTATATCGTTCGATACAGGGAAATCCTCATCGGTCGATACTCGTTGAAATTCTGGATCCTCCGAGTTGGGATGATCATCTATAGCACTGTCTTGCGTGGCTGATGTGTGTGTATTGATGTGCTGATGGTGCTGATCCTCGGGGTTGATAGGTTGATGTTTGAATAGGTTGATTAATGCATTGGATGTCTGAAGGATATCTGCAATGTCCTTCTTTGGGATTGGAATGATTCCTCCGTCCATTGCTCGTGCATTGGCTTCTGGATCTCTAAAAATACCAAAATCTTAATTATGTGTTTGTACCTCGGATGGTGTAGTGGTCGTATCGTTTGATGCTGCTGCAGGTGCATCGGTCGATTTCCTTTGAAACGTGTCGATCGGTTGTTGTTGTGACACATCGGTCGATGAGACTGCTGCTGGTTGGGTTGAATGCTTCAGTGGTGTTGTATCCACTGCAAAATTCTCATGATAGTCGCTTGCCCAACTTCCAATTGAGTAATCTATGTCTCTTGTATCATCACGTGGTGTGTAGAGTGATACATAGTCAATGGGATCGCTTGATGGTTGATAAGGTCGTTTGAGCGATCTCTGGTTGTGCATATTGGTCGATGAAGGTTGGCCTTTATCGGTCGATGCGTTGAATCTGAAGATGTGGGAAGTCAATCTATCTTCTTCTTCTTCACGAAGAAATTTGTACTCTGTGGCTCGTTCTTCCTCATAATCTTCATCATACTCCTCATCCATAACCAGTGGTGGAATGTAACGATCTGTTTCCGAATTATCTAGCTTGAAATCCCCATCTGGAAACTCCTCATCGGCCTCTTTGAATAACTTATCGATCGATGCCAAGATTTCGACATTGGTCCTTTTAGATAAATCCGTATTGGTCGATGGGATGTCGCCTACATTGGTCGATGGTATGTTGAAATCATCGGTCGATGCGAGGTTGCCTTCATCGGTCGATGGGACTAGATCTGTTTCGTACTCTACCATGGAATCATACTCTTGTGAACAAAAGCATGCTGCTACGAGTGATGGGGTCTCCTTCCTTGGAATCTTGACGACTTGGACTGGATCATAGAGGGTGGTAAGGTCGATTAGGGTTAGGCAGAGTTTGTTGAATTTTAGGTCATAAACATCTCCAACGGTGGCTAAGAAGGCTCTTCAAAGTAGTAGAGATGTCTTGAAGTTGAGCTTGACATCCAGAATGTGGAAGTCTGTTGGGATGATGGCATCTCCTATATGTACCTCAAGATTTTGGACTATTCCTCCAGAGTTCTGCTGAGAACAATCCACAAAGATGAATGTTTCTTCGGTAGGCTCTATCTTCAGACCTAGATGGTCTGTCATGATCTTAGGTAAGATGATGACTCCTGATCCTGTATCACAGAGAGCACGATGGAACTCAGTACCCCTTATTGAGCATGGTACTGTGACATTCCCTGGATCGCTCTTATTCGTCAATATGATCCTCTTCTTCAAGCTATCGTGAACTTGGTGAAACATCCTCTTGATGTCTTCTTCTGTCTCCTTGGTTTCCCTGAAAAACATCCACAATCTATGTGAAAGGTATGCTTCCTCAAAAGGTTTCTCTGTAGGGATCCTTAGAACTCTCATTCTGAAGTTTTCCATCTCTGCTTCATCAGCTCCCCTTTTAAGGTGCTTGGCAGTCTTCTCTTTCGTTTTTCTGAGAACTCTTTCTAGGTTTTCCTTTTCTATCTCCATGGGCTCAATGATGTCTGTGGGTTTCTTCATGATGGCGGTTGAAAGGGTTTTGGAAAATTTAGACTGCTCCCGTAGTGCATTAAGTCGTGCTGCATCTATCTTCGGTAGTTGCACTCAGCGATGAGGTATAGTATATCGGGCGACAGGGACTCCTGTATGCCAGTCGATATTGGTATCTCTTGATCGGTCGGTGGAAGTGTCTTCGTATCGATCGATAGGGTCTGAAGTCGGGTCGACTTCCATAGGGACGGACGGATGTGGGTGTCGTGCTGCGAAGGCTTCGTGTGACATGATCTTGATCGAATTGCACTCATTGGAGGGTTCCTCGAAGTATATCGATCGATACTCGTCAAAGTTTATCGATCGCTTCGCTTTAGGTGATATCCATCGATGTCGGGTAGATGATGTCGATCGATACGAGTCGAATCCGGTTTCTGGTGTGCCCTCATGTGTCGAATCTTGCAGCTTTTCTTGCTTCACCACTTGCCAAAAAATCATCATACAAGATGGCATTCACGTGGTGGTTAGTAGCAGACTCTCCTGGTCCCTTTGCTAAAGCCTCTTGTTTCTTCAAAGCTTCTCATGTCTGTACCACCTGAGTCTTTAATTTCTTCACATAGGTACTCAAAGAATCAAGCTTTGTGTTCAGGGTGGTGTAGACAGAGTCAATCTTCCCATTGAAATCCACATGTAGCTTCTGCTGACTCTCCAGAACTTTCTCCAGCATCTCCTCTACATTGCTTTCCTGGGTGGGTGGGGGTGGTATTGATGTAGAATGAGTTTACATAACTCATGTTGTTGTTGGGGTTGCTGCTAATGTAGGTGGGTTTCTGTGAACTTGGGTTGTAGTTGCTCCTCTGTCCTGAGAAGTTTCTGTTTCCTCCTTGATTTCGAGATCTCTGAAATCCTGCTCTAATGATCCAGTTCACATCTTCCTCTGTGTATTCATCTCGAGCTGCAGTTTCTGCATCCTCAACTGAGCAAATCTGCTTGTTTAGTAACTTCTGAAAATTGTCCACCTGTGCTTGAACTTCATTAATCTGCTTCTTCCCAAGGAATGATGCAGATTTCGCCTTGACAGTGTTTTTTCGTGTTGTTGCTTGAAGCTAAGTTATCAATTAACTTCATAGAATCTTGTGGATTCCTCGTGGTGAAGTTTCCTTCACTAGCCGTATCAAGAGCCATCTGATACTTCAAAGCGATGCCTCTATAGAAAGTGCAGAGTAGTCGCACGTTGTTGAATCCATGGTGTGGGCAATCGCGCTGGTAGGATTTGAATCTGTTCCAGGTATCTTTGAATGACTCTCANTGGTGTGGGCAATCGCGCTGGTAGGATTTGAATCTGTTCCAGGTATCCTTGAATGACTCTCAAGGATCCTGAGTGAATGTAGCAATCTTCCTCCTCCAGTCTTCAGCACGTGAATCATCAAAGAAATTACACAGGAATGCGTTTTTGATGTCCTTCCAGGTTGTGAGAGAACCTGGTGGTAACTACCTCAGCCAATGCAAATCTTCCCCTGATAGAGAGTATTTGAAAAGCTTGCAGAGAAGATAGTCTTCAGGGACTCCATTGGCTTTAATGGCGGTTATGAGATCCTCGAACCTCTCCAGATGGTCCATAGGATGCTCATGGGATAACCCACAGAAGGGTATTTGTCCCACAAGTGTGTAGTACTGCGGCTTGAGCTCAAAATCTCCTCTCTTAATGGCAAGAGGGCGGATGGCTGATCGGTTGGTATATAACTGATCTGGACGGTTGTAATCAGCCAAGGTTCTAGCTCTGTTAGCCTCTTCTACAGGTTGGATGAAATCTGTAAGTGCAGTGTCTTGTTCAGGAATGATTTCCTTTTGAGCATTCAGCTTCTGACCTGCTGCATTATGCAGGTGACCATCTTGATCATGCAGGTCTCCATTCTCATCGGTTGTGAGAATAATAGGCGCTACCATGACTCGGCGATTAGTATCGATCGATGTAATGTGATTATCAATCGATGTCGGATGAAAGGTATCGGTCAACGAATGGTTATTGATGTCGATCGATGGAACGGTGCGAGTATTGGTCAACAAAGAAGGTGTCTTGGTCGACCGTGGTAGGCGAGTATCGTTCGACAAAGAGCGGTTGATGTCGATCGATGTGGAGCGTAAGTTCTTGCGGATGTTACGTTCCAATCTGTGGGGATCTTCTGAGTACACAAGTTGAGGATTCTTGTTGCTTCTAGTACTGCTGGACATGTACCTGGAAAATACAAGAAAAAAAAATTTGCGTCAGAAGATGATTAAGCAGTAACAAGTAACCTAGACCTAATCATATTAAATCTAATGGCGATCTTAGCTCTCCGGCAATGGCCCGGCAATGGCGTCAAATTTGATATCACTCAAATTACTCTAAAGAGTGAATTACTCTCTCAAATAAGAGGTTCAGATGTAGTACTTAAGGATCGAATCACGAGGAGCTAAGGAACACAAAAGATTTAAATCCTTAGAGATTATGCTAGGTTGAATATGTTTAAATGTAAATGGCAGTTTGTGAGCAATGATAAGTTGCTCAAGAGTTTGGTTTTAGTTATAAACAATAAGAGAAAGTAGTTAGATTCAAGNAAATCCTTAGAGATTATGCTAGGTTGAATATGTTTAAATGTAAATGGCAGTTTGTGAGCAATAATAAGTTGCTCAAGAGTTTGGTTTTAGTTATAAACAATAAGAGAAAGTAGTTAGATTCAAGGTTACTATTCAGTTAATCAGGATTATAATGCTATAGATGTTTTAATAAGTTACTTGCAAGATACTAAAGAACTTCAATTCTTAGAGTTATTTCCACTGATCTGACTGTCGACAATATCAATCGATATTTTGACAGCGATATCGATTGATAAATATCGATCGATATGGGTTGCCGTCGATCGATTACTCTTCTGGAGTATCAATCGATATAGTTTGAGATCGAATTGATATATGTTCACCAAAATCATAGACCGGCTCTCGCGTATCCCTAGAGGATCTCAGCTTATGCAAGATGATGTCAGGATAATTATTTATGGATTAAATTACTTCCAAGATCATATTATAGTTAGCTACTCTAGAATAAGCATTAGTGTTCATCAAGATAATGAGTATCACAACTCAATAATCTATAGTTGGGGCTAATCCCTCATCACTATTTGAACCCCAAATTTAACAAAGGAATCTACTCAGGCAAAGCTAAGTGATTCATTGCATCAAGGTAATAATAAAGATTCATAAGATAGAAGACTAAACAATTAAGTTTCTCTAGATAACAAATCTCTTTGTATCTTCTTCTAGATTTTAGAATTCTATAACCTTTGATGAATAGAGAATAAGATGAAAAGAATGCTTTAGATTGATAAAATGAAAAGTACTTAGAACAATGAAAGTAATGAAAAGCACTTAAAGCATACTAAGCAGGTCTTGCCAAAACACATATGCATAACTATAAATATTGAGTTCAGTTCGGTTAAAAACTTGTCAGGGGCATTATTGTAATAATGGAAGATCTTGGGCTTCAAGTCAGTTGAGATAACTATCCTTCTTCTACACGCTCAATATCGATCGATAATACTAGGCGTATATCGATCGATGGAGTATCTCGTCATCGACTTCTCGGATGCGTCGTCGATCGATTACACATGATGTGTATCGATCGATATGTATCTCTGGATATTGACATTCACGTCCGATCTTTATAGTCATCTCGGGAAAACTCTCCTTTAAGCTCCATAATGGCACCTAAAACGTCACTTTAATCCAAAATACCCTTGAACCTGAAAACATACCTAAAAGACTCCAAAACATAGATATATATATATATAGTAAAATCATATAAATACTATGGGTAAAAGTGGGTCAAAATCATGGTATACCACTCATTATCATGATGAACTCTAATGTTTATTCTAGAGTAGCTAACTAGAATATGATCTTGGAAGTGATTTAGCTCATAAATCATTATCCTAAAATCATCTTGCATAAGCTAAGATCCTCAAGTGATAGTCGAGAGCCGGTCTATGATTTTGGTGGACATATATTCAACTCGATCTGAAGCTATACGATCGATACTCCAATAGAGTAATAGATCGACGACAAACCATATGGATCGATATCGCTGTCAAAACATCGATCAATATTGTTGGCAGTCAGATCAGTGGACGAGTCTTATCGCGATAGCTATTAGATAACTGTAAGAGTTAAAGTTCTTTAGTATCATGCAAGCAACTTATTAAAACATTTATAACATTATAATCTTAATTATCTGAATAGCAATCTTGAATCTAACTACTTTCTCTTATTGTTTAAACCTAAAATCAATTCTCTTGAGCAACTTATCATTGCTCACAACTGCAATTTACTTTTAAACCTAATTAAGCTAGCATAATCTTAAGGATTACATCTTTTTGTTCCATAGCTCTTTGTGGAATCGATCCCTAAGTACTACAACTGAACCTCTTATTTGAGAGAGTAATTTATTGTTTATGGTAATTTGAGTGATATCACTAGAGAAAGGCGATAGCTGATCTATGAAAGTAGTGGGCAGATCAACTCGTGCCTAGGCTTAGCTAGAAGTTTATCGATCAATATTGTCCATCAACAATCGATCGATATAGCGAAAGGTGTATCGATCGACATCCCAAAAGGATCATCGATCGACATTTTTTTGTGTCAACAGAGGAGATTTTATTTAGTTAACCAGTGAAAGACTGCCATCCCATGATCACTGCGTTAAACGATTGAGCTCTAAATTATCATGCATGCAATCGTTAGACATCTATATCTATATGATCTATAATCTCCAATACCTTAATAGCAACCATGTGTCTAATACCTTTTCCCATAAGTTACACCCCCAACTATCTTGTTAGTCGAGCAATAAACTTGTTCATTAGGATTGTAATTTATTTAATTCATATAAACAAACAAAACCCTTATAATTAATAACTAGACTAGATTTAATCGGTTTTCTAGCTCCTTGTGGATTCGATCCTTAAGTACTACGATTGAACCTCTTTAAATGAGAGTAATTTACTCCTTAGGGTAATTTGAGTGGTATCAAATTTGGCGCCGTTGCCGGAAAGCTTTGATCACCTTTAGATTTAATCTTATTAATAAAAGATTTTTCTTGTCTTTTCAGGTACATGTCCAGCAATACCAGGAGCAACAAGGATAATCAATTGATATTCTCAGAAGATCCGCTCATTTGGAACGTTCGACCCGCAGAGATCTTCGCTCCAATTCTCTCGACGCATCAGCTTTCACATCGATCGATTCGTTCAACCACCCATCAATCGACACCCGACCTTCATCGTCGACCGATCCTACTCGTTCGACATCGATCGATCCTACACCTCGTACATCGATCGATCCCCAGTCGCGAAACATGGTAGCGGTTGTTATTCTGAGACATGATGAGAATGGAAACATGTATGACCAGGATGGTCATCTGCGTAATGCAACAGGTCAGAAATTAAACGCTCAGGGGGCTGCAATCCCTGACGCTGATGCTACAGGAGCTGCTCAACCTGTAGAAGAGGCTAATCGACCGAAAGCACTGGTTGTCTACGATCGTCCAATCGAGTACTACACAAACATATCAGCCATCTGACGTCCGAAGATTCAGAAGCAGAAATTTGAGTTGAAGCCTCAATACTACTCACTCGTGTCGCATATACCTTTCTCTTGTGTTACCGCATGAGCTTCCTATAGACCATCTGGAAAGGTTCGAGGATCTAATAGCTGCTGTTTGTATCGATGAAATCCCTGAGGATTACCTATTGTGAAAGATCTTCATATATACTCTGAATGGAGAAGCAATGCACTGGCTTAAGCAGCTACCCACAAGATCTCTAACATCCTAGGCCGACATCAAGAATGCTTTCTTACGAGAATTCTTTGATGAGGCACGCGCGAAAGACTTGAGTAACAAAATTGCCACATTCGCACAGAAGGTTGGAGAGTCTTTTAAGGATGCGTGGATCAGATTCAAGTTCTTCCATGGAGACTGTCCACACCACGGATCCAATGAAGTGCAACTGCTAAGCACCTTCTTTAGAGGCATCACCCTGCAATATCAAATGGCCTTTGATACAGTAAGCGATGGAAATTTCACTACCAGAAATCCGATGGAAGCTGTGAGGCTGATCGAAAACTTAGCCAACAATAGCAACACAAAGAACACTGACTTTATAAGACAAAATTCTGTTTCGTCCATAGGGAAGGAGAATATAGAGGAAGTCAAAGAAAAGTTAGCAGCTGTTCACGAGCTTCTTAGGAAGCAAGTATGTTCAGCTGAATGAGAAGTGGCTGAAGACATGAAAGGAGAAAAGGATGTGAACTACATAGAATGTACTGGATTTCAGAGATATGGAAACCAGGGAGAAAACATAAACTTCTTTGGAAATGGTCAGAAAAGTAACCAGAGTTCACAGTTTCAGAAACCCTTCAACAACAACAGTAAGGGCTATGGAAACTCTTACTTCCAGAATCCACAACCACAGACTAAAGAGAGCAAGATCGAAGCAATACTTGACAGAGTTCTGGAAGGACAACAACAAATAACTGTGAATTTTAATGGTAAGATAGATTCCGCCTACAACAATCTGAACACAAAGATTGACACCTTAGGGACTCAAGTGAGAAAAATTGAAACGCAAGTGGTTAAGACTCGAGAAACAGTAAAGAGGCAAGAAGCCTTAGCTAGAGAGGCAGGAGTTGATAAAGGAAAACACCACGTGAATGTCATCATTGTTGATGATTTCTGGAAAGTGGTGAAGTATGAGAAGCTTAGAGAAGGAAACTTTGAAATTGAGAGCTCCATGAGTATCGACGGATCACAATGGTGTCGACCGATGTTGATTCATTTGCATCGCTCGGCAGACCATGACAAGATCGATCTACAGATAACTGGATATCGATCGACATCATCTTCTAGTCCGACTGTGGAGTGTAGTGCAGTCTGAATTATTAGTCATGAGGAATTCGAAGTAAAACATCATCACCCACCTTCCCCTTTTTATGTGCAAATCGATCAACGGCAGGAGCCAGCCAACGATTGACAGAGAGAATCCGATATCGATCGACCCCCTCACCTCCCATTGATAGACAGACATCTCTCACATACCGAGTGCGGTTACCACCAATAGATAATGACCGAATCAACACACTCCGACCACTACCTAAACATGTAGCATACCCACCATAACTTCCACCCAACCCTTCAGATACCCCAACAGACCCTATACAAGTTGATCAGAAAACTAAAGGAAGAAGGTTAAGGAAGAGGAAGGAGAAAATTACTAAGAACCTTAAGAGGGACGCTAATGACAAAGAGATGGATGGTTTCACTAAGAGAGTCCACATAATCCCAGTGGAGAAACATTTTGATGAAGTATATTTCACACACCGGTTGTGGATGTTCTTCAGAGAAACTAATGTGACTGGGGACGAAATTAAGAAAATGTTTCATCATGTAAGGGAAAGGATGAAACATAAGATCACATTGAAGAAGAAGTGTGATCCTGGGAAGTTTGCTATACCATGTGTAGTAAAGCATGTTGAATTTTCCCATTCACTATGTGACACAGGAGCATCAGTCAATATACTACATAAGGTCATGGTAAACCATTCGGATCTGAAGTTAAAGCCTTCATCCGAAACTTTCACCTTTGTGGACCTTTTAGAAAAAGAATCAGGAGGCATCATAAGAGACCTTCATGTCCTGGATATAAAGCTTAACTGGAATTTTTCACTTCTGCTTGGAAGAGCTTTCCTAGCTACAATAGGAGCTGTATACGACTTGAACACCAATAACATGTGTCTGACGTTTATATATCCCAACATCCACTATGACCTTGTTCGACTCAAGACGAAACAGGTCAACCTTGTGGAGCTTGGAAACGGTCTTCTCTACATTGGAGTATGCCATTGTGAAGTAGAGTACAAAACAAAGTACTCGGAATCGATCGACACACACAAATTCTCATCGACCAATTTTATACGGTTATGACGACCGATGGAAAACATTCCACGTTGCTTGACGTGATAAATCCGGTTGACCACTTCACTCTACCACATCAGGGTTACCCCGATTTTGCCTTTCAACCTCCAAATAAGAAAGGACGTGACGACTATTTGATAGGCAGTTGGGCAGACAGTGGATTCCATGAAAGTTTTGTAGTGGATACTGTAATATTTTCATCTAACGAGGATCATTCAGAGGAGTATGACGAGGATTTCTGGAAAGAATGTGCTATAGAAATGTCCTTGTATGAAGACACATGCGACTGCCCTTTCTTCAGTACCATATCTCGACCATCGATCGACAGAGCACACTTAGCATCGATCGATACTAGTCCTCGTCCAGCATAGCCACCCTTCACATCGATCGACACATCACCTAGTGCATTGATCGATATTAAAAGGTCACCGTCTTAATAAAGGATATAAGGAATATTCCTATTTCATCTAGGTTTACCACCTATATAAGAGGTTTTGCGCCCCAGATATCTCTTCACAACTACAAAGCAGAAAAGATGAATGCTCTCACGAACCAATCTCCATCTAAATACCCTAATCCTGCATATAAACGTTTACCATCGATCGATATGCCTATATCAGCATCGATCGATACTACTTCTAACCCTAAATCTTCTATCTCTTTTACGAAGCATATGGGTATTGATTACGGTTTTCTATCACCCGACGAATTTGTTATTTTCAGGGACTCATATGGCCATGCAAGAGCTATGGATGGACAAATTCTACAAGTTTCCAGAGATGACATATCAGACATACTACAAGTGGCTAATGGAGCAGACAACCTGCTTCAACAACAACGCCACACACCAGACATCCAAAACACATCTAGACGGAAATCCAGCAGCTAAACTAGCAGAATCCAGACCGAACCATTCATGCAGACCAATTAGCCGACCATCGATAAACGAGGTTTCTCGTACATCGCTCGACAGGGTGACACCAGTATCGCTCGATATTGATACCTCGGCATCGATCAGCAGACATTACGAGTTTAGACAGCGAGCTTATGATACCTACGGAGCCAGGAAGTTCAAATAGGAACAACGAGACGAGTATGGAGTCTAATGAGATGAGTCTAGATATGCGAGAAGCGTAGCTGGTGAGATGATCCATGTTACCAAGGACAACATCAGGAAAATTCTGGAGAGAGCATCATTGCAGGATGAGGGCTACATATGTCTTTCAGAACATGCCAACTCGTTCACATTGACCAGATTGGCACCAGAGATTTTGACTAAGGATGAGATCTATGAGATTGTGACTGGTATATGTGGTTCTTTGGAGAAGCTAGGAGATGAACTCAGGATATTGGTAGATGACACTTGTCAACCATTGGACAAAGGATATAACGAGCTTTCCGAGAGTATGGCAGAAATGAGGACATAGATTGAGAGTTTAAGGATGCAACTTGAGAAAGAAGCGACGAATCGATCGATGCCAACCAAGCTACATCGATCGACGATGTCATTCAGACAACCCAGAACCCTGCAGAACAGCAATGTTTAGCAGAAAACAAGGATGAATGGGAAGTCTCGTACATCAACACGAAGATCAGTGACGTGTACAGCCCTCTCAACAACAACGTGAATTGGTTAAGCACGAAAATCGAGCTATTGCAGCAAGACTTGGACAACTTTCACAAGAAGGACCACCAACCAACCACATCGATCGACATGGACAATATTGCATCGATCGACAGTAAGATCGCAGCCTTGGATGACAGGCTACAAACATATGAGGACATGCACGATCGCTTCACCTCAACTATCATGCCATACTTGGATACTTTGGCTAAAAAAATGCTAGATGTCCAGCGGGACGTTGGTAAGCTTAATGATAAACATTGTTCTACTCACCAATTTGGCTTTCAGGAAGGAGAATCAACATCGATCGACAGGCATTCTAGACCGTCAATCGATGGAGAAGCACTTACCACAAACCCCTTTAACACAGCAGCCGAGGTTGACCATATCACATCAGATATTTACTCAACCATGAGAACAATGGAGGATCGACTTGATAAGCACTGCAATGACATTTATTTCCCATTCGACACCCAAATCGGTGTATTGGATTCTCAGGCAGCATGGCATAAGAAAAACGTCACAACCATTCAGAGGCACCTCGCAGCTCAACAATCGACATCAGCATCGACCGATAGGACACAGTCGACATCGTTTGGCACTCGAATACATGCATCGACCGTCAGACACCTGATCGCATCGATTGACACCACGTCTACACCAGACGATGAGCAGCTAATACATGGCAAAGTGGAGGACATGAACGTGGAACTGAAGGAGCTATTAGCATACACCTATGACAAGATAGGACGGCACCAGTTCATCATCGAAGATGTTCAAGAAAGGTTGAAGTACATCTCCAACGCTGTAATTAAGCTAGATTAGAGATGGTCTAGAAATGATGAAGCCACAAGAAGCTTTATTGCAGCTTGGGCCAGGATGTGCAGAGATGACTTGGATACTTGTTTCCCAACAAGTAGCTGCATTGCTTTCAACTAACCACTTACCTCTACAGTCAAGGTAAATGACAATAACAAAGCGCTGAGTGGGAGGCAACTCATTGTTAGGTATTTTTATTAGATTTTATGCATTGTTAGTCTTTACTTTCATTTTTGTTTTCTTTCAGATTTAAGAGATCCAAGTAGAACTATGACCATCATATAGACCGTGGGTGACCAGTCGACATCGGTCGACATAGTACCCAATGCGACGATCGATGCATATCCATGCATATCGATCAATATTTAATCCAGTCATGTTTATCTTCGTTACTTGTTACTTTTAGTACTTATGATTTATTTCCACCATAACTCCGACTGTATTACACTGGGATAATGTAATTTAAGTCTGGGGAGAGGTTTACTGATATGGTTTATTTTGATTCTTATTAAAAATATTTTTAATAAACTATGCTTAGCTATGTGAAAGACACTATGATCATACTATGATTTTTACTTGAATGTCTAACCACTCTTTAGCACCATTTTAGATTTACTGATTGCAAATAGTACTAAAGATGCTAAAGTGGATCAACTTGTCATCTATACACACTTGCTAAGAATGTTTGAAGGAACCAAAGCTGACCTCCAACACTAAACCTGACACAACTGCTTGTCTTGGGGCTTGGTATACATGGGATCAGATACTTCAGACAATCTGGAAGGTAAGGCCTTGTGTAGATTTATTAATCACTTTTATCTCTCTATATTCGACCCTAGAGTAGTTNCCAAAGCTGACCTCCAACACTAAACCTGACACAACTGCTTGTCTTGGGGCTTGGTATACATGAGATCAGATACTTCAGACAATCTGGAAGGTAAGGCCTTGTGTAGATTTATTAATCACTTTTATCTCTCTATATTCGACCCTAGAGTAGTAAGTCTAGATTTTAAAAAAAATCCGAAAATTATTGTTCAAATTGGACTTAGGATTTAGCTAGGAGGAATCTGAACATGACTTGGTGGCTACAACCATTAATGCTTGATTCATAAATATTCCAACAAAAAGAATTCTAACGGAACTTGGAGGCGGCAATCTTCAAGGCTCGCTTCACAAAGAATTCTTGGATTTATGTCAAAAAGAAGTGAACAGGGCTTGGTGGCAACCACCATTAAGTTTTGATTCATGGAAGCCTGTCCAATTTTGGTCACTGATCCTGCAATGGAAGAAGACTTTGGCTCAAGAGAGAAAATTAGAGAGATAAAAAATAGAATTTAACTTTTACCTGTAGATCCATATACTTGTCTGAAAGTTCTTGCATCATGTGATCGATACTCTCAAGGTAATAAAGTCTGCACTTTTATATTTATGTTAAGAAATGAGGTTAGTATATGGGAATGTCAGACATGATATATTTGGTTGCTAAGCTAGGACATTGCATAATGTGCTTTTGTGATTAGGACTTTTAGATTTGGTTTGCGAAATTGAAGAGGTGATGACTTCTATGTTTTAAAATCTGTGATTCCTTACTATTTTCAAACCTCTTTCAGAGAGACTGTCTGTTGGTTTTGCTTGAGGACAAACAAAAAGATAAGTCTGAGAGAGTTGATATACCTTGGATTTTACCCATTTTCATCCATGGTATATATTTGTTTTATTGCCTTTGTACTATATATTCTACTCTATTAGGTATATTTTCAGGCTCAGGAGTTTCTTGAGTAAAGTGATGATTATGGAGCATTTATGAGCTCAAAGGCACATTTTACCCGAGCTGGTTACTAGATCTCGATATGAAGAGGAAAACATCGAGTGATGCACACCTAGTGTTGTCGATGGATGCAGAAGAGACGCCTTGACGAGTGAAGATTAATATCAATCGATATACACTTTGTACCATCGATCGATGTCAAAACGCGACATATATGATTCTAGAACCAGCCAATGCTAAATCCAAGGATTCACCAAATTATGAGATTACCCCTGACGTTTTTTAACCTAATAGATATATACTGCCAAAATGTTTTATGGCAAGAAGAGAAAAAAGAGGAGAGAGCTTTTGGTTACATTTTGTTTTCTTACTTTCAAAGAGAGAGGAGAGAAGATCATTAAGAGATTTGTGATTGGAACTCCATTGTTTTCTACTTCTTCTATCTATGCAGTTTAATTTATTAAATTGTGTTAAGGATTGCTTAGTGATATCTTGCATACTTATATGTTTTTAGCCATGCATTCTTGCACATTTTGATCTTATAGATTAGGATGTAAGTATCTTTAGGTTCTATTTTGCATACATAAGTCTGAATCAGGTGTTGGAGAGCACTATTGATGAGTTTGAAGGTAACTGGGTGTTTTGAGGCAAAAGCAGCCAAGTGCAGCGAAATGCAGCCAAGCGCAGCAAAGCGCAGCCAAGCGCAGCAAAGCGCAGCCAAGTGCAGCAAAGTGCAGTGAAGTGCAAGCTGGCTCAGAGTCTTTATTTGGTCGAAAATTTTCTGTTCCAAGGATCATTTTAGTCATTTGTTTTGATGTTTCTTCCTTCCTAAACCTAAGTATAAATACTCTTGTAATCCCACTTTGAAATTTATCTCATTTTCTCTCTAGAACTTTGTCTTATCTTGTAAAAGCTTGAACCTTTTGATTAATCTAAGGAAGTTCTTCATCTTATATCTTGTTTCTACTTCTCACAAACATGATTAGCCATGAATCTCACATAGATTTAAGATTTCTCATGGAAATTAGAGAGTAGACATATTTTGGATTCATGGGTTATGGTAGTTTAGGGTGATTAAGGGTAGATCTAGGGTGTATTATTGTAGAGTCATCTTGTTTCTTGCTTGTAGAGTAATCTTAATGTTATTTTAGAGTTGGCCTCTTTATAATAGAGCTTTAGACATTTCACGCCCGAGAGGTATTCAATGAAATGTCTGAACCAACTCTCCAATGCATTTAACATTCTTTAACAAAGAGATTTGTTGTTAAAAGTGTTAAGATGGCTAGTAGACTTGATATTAATGATTGCTTTGATAATATTCAACCTAAGAGATTAGATGTTTGAGTTATCTTAGTGAACGAGCATTCATCTAGAGATAGAGTTTGTTTATGATGGTGTCTAGGCCTAAGATTGATAGATTGATTGATAGCTGCCACCTTTAGATTGAAACTTGATCACCTTATATCAATTATCCTTACCCATGGATCCATCCTTAGTATTGGATTGAGTTCTTGTTCTTGATTGGATTTAAGATCACCTTGTCTATATTTCTAGGATCTTAGCTTGTTACAACCCATCCATCTTCTTATTTCCTTAGATTAAGGAAGCTTGTGTATTCTTGGTGTAGGAGTCTCTAGTTCTCTGTGGTTCGACAACCTTTCTATAATATCATTTGACTTTGGAAGCCTTGAAAACTTCCACTATCACTTAGCTATGTATGAGTAGTTCACTTGTTATATCCAGGGTTCAAATAGGTTAGAGGGATTAGCCCCAAACTACAGATCTGCTAGGTTGTGATATGAATTGATAGGTTAATTATAATGTTTGTTTTGGCCTTGCTAACTAGAACGTGAATCTAAGATTTTGCATGTGTTAAGCATCCTTGAGCATCCAACCCCGAAACCCTAACTTGTCTTGCTATGAGTACTAGAGAAAGGCGAGAGCTGATCTAGGAAAGTAGTGGACAGATCAACTCGCACCTAGGCTTTGCTAGAAGCGTATCGATCGATAATGTCCATCGACAATCGATCGATATAGCGAAAAGGGTATCGATCTATATCCCAATAGGGTCATCGATCGACAATTTCTTTTGTCAACAGACGAGACTTGAGGCATGAGATTCTAGTTAGTTAACCAGTGAAAGACTGCCATCGCATGATCACTGCGTTAGGCGATCGAGTTCTAAATTATCATGCATGCAACCGTTAGGCATCTATAGAATCTATAATCTCCAATACCTGAATAGCAACCCTGTGTCTAATACCTTTTCTCATAAGTTACACCCCCAACTATCTTGTTAGTCGAGCAATAGACTTGCTCATTAGGATTGCAATTTATTTAATTCATATAAACAAACAAAACCTTTAGAATTAATAAGTAGATAAGATTTAATCGGTTCCTTAGCTCCTTGTGGATTCGATCCCAAAGTACTACGACTAAACCTCTTTTGATGAGAGTGATTCACTCCTTAGGGTAATTTGAGTGGTATCACACTTTTTTATAATCTCCTTCAATTATCAATAAATGGTGCACAGAAACCAAAGTCTTGTGTATATTAGGAACAAACAAAATATCATGTAGAGCTAAAGATTTGTCTGAAGATGGAATCAAAGTTAAATCTGTATGTGTGATAGACTGGTTTGATTCATCTACAGTTATCACAGTTTCACCTCCATCATATGGTTGATGCAGGGTCAGGTTCTGCAAGTTGGAAGTGATGTGGTGAGTGGTGCCACTGTCAAGCAGCCAGTTGGTCGCCGTGTAGGGATTAGCAGCCACCATGTTGGTTCGCATTTGCCACAACATGAATGGAGATTACTGAGACGCCGCCTGGGAGATCTGGAGCTGAGGACAACACTTGGATCCATGGCCTTGTGTTCCAAAAATCTTACAATTACCAAGGTAAGGTCTTGGACCACGAGACTGCTGCTGCCAATTCATGTTGTTAGGATTGTTGTTTGGCCTTGCTTTAGTGCTGCAGTAGTTGTTCATGTTCTTTCCATTATTGTGATAAGTATGCTGATTCTTGTGTAGAACCATATTTGACAGACAGGAAAGACAGCCTGAGGCACCGGAGAGGAGGACAAAAGTTTTGCCTCATGATGAAGTAACTTCTCATGAATCTCTGTGATGGAAGGCGTTGTCTCACGGCCTTAAATCTGATCCACAACTTTCATGTACTCCTACAGAAGACCCTCCAGTATGGCATCAACTTGATCTTCATGCTTCATTGGTTTCCCAAGGATGGCGAGTTGATCCAGTTTGGTAGTGATGTCATGAATGTAAACATCAGTCGTCTTGTTCTCTTTCTTCCAATACTTGAGTTGATTTCTGAGGTTTTTGATGTGTGTGTGACTTTTCTTGGCATAGGTTTAAGACTGAGTCTCCCACAATTGAAAGGTGGTAGCAGTACGAGGCATCAGAGGTTGTAGAGGCAGTGAGATCGCACCAAGGAGTACGATATAGATCGACCGATTTTGTCTCTTCCAAATTACATTATCTGGATTTGGAGTAGTTACACCATTTACTGTAACATCAGTTGGTGGAATCGCAGTGGATCCATCAGGTGACCAATGAGGCCATATCCATCTACGAAAGCATGCACTTGGAGACTCCACAATAGGTAATTTGTTGGTGACAGTTTTAACACGTTGGTCTTGTTGATGTTAAGAATAGTCTGGTTGTTTTGATTTGTAGTAATGGTTTCAGTGATGGTTGTAGGAAAGAAGCTGTTTGAAGAAGACATGGTTGTTGGCATGGAAGAAATTTTTTGAAATTAAAAAATAAGGTTTAGGTTAGGAGAAAAGGCTTTGAAACCATATAGAATGTGGAATGTAATTTTATTATGAAGGCCATAGAGTCCAATTTATACATAGAGTACAATGGTAATCCTATGTTAATGATATTGACATTAGAATCCTTTCCTTATATATGGTTTCCTTAATACTTAACACTCTTTTTCATCGATTTCTCTAAACCACCCTAAATTCACCCCTTAATAAGTCTATCTCCATGTTCCTTCAATAGTTTCAAAGAAATCATGTGACCAAGTTCAACCCATGTGTCTCGACGATTTTCTTTTTACGTTAAAAGCCATGTCTTCAGATTCTTAATCCTCTTCCAATCTAATTTGATTTCTCATTTTAATGGTTTCTGCTCGCCTATGACCTTGGATTCAGTTACAATCATGGATATTTGCTTCCGGAGGAAAGCCGATGGGTATATGAGTTATCCCTTACCACTACTCCTAAACAATCAACAACATCCTGAAGGCGCTTGGTGAAGATGAAATTAAAGACTTCTTTGAGCCCTATGGATGGCTATATCAGAGCGCATCAATGCCGATGAGAAATAAGCTGATACTGTCGCGTCTTCACCAAAAACCTCAAACATCACTGATTTCAACAATGAACCAAATCGCATAACAATTACGCAGCCAGCATCATCGTAACAGTTGCAATCAATAACTTTGGAGACCAAAAAAACACCGAGTTCAAACCCAACTTGGTCTCTTTTCCAACAAACCGACGACGGCATAACCTTTCGACCTAGATGCCAAGGAAGAACGAGGCCCAAAGATTCCTCCAAAATCCCATCACTTTGAAAAAGAATACCCACCTGAAAACAGCTTGAAGCCATACGACCACAACCTTTCTAGGAGCAAGGGAACTACCCAACAAAAAGTGGTATCACCTAGCAGTGAATATGGGCTAACAACCCAAAAAAGTGATTGGCTTCATCTATGGAGAATCAAAATTTTGTTACTCATTAGACTCAGTTCTGCCAAGGAAGAATGCTCAGAGTTTGAAGATCCTCGAAGAGCCCATTGCTTAGAAAACGAATGCCCACTTGAAAATGGCTCGAAGCCATACAACCACAACCTCTGTGGGGGGCGGGGGGTGGAGAGGGGCAATGGTATCATCCAGCAATGAAGAGGTGCTACTAACCCAAAAAGGGAATCGATTTCATCTATGGAGATTCAAGATTTTGTAACTCAGTCAATTCAGTTGTGGGTGTTCCCTATCCATTGACAGTTTCAACTGAGTGAGATTATGCTATCATCCAGAAACAAAAACTTTATGAAAAATACTTTAAAAAATAATCCTTCCTAAAGTTGGCACCATTCATGTCTCTTACTCCTGCACATTCTCATACGTATTTTTAAAAAGTAATTTAAAAGTAAGGATGAGTAGATTGGATTACTCAGTGAGGGTAGGTTTTAGGAACATATGAAATCATCTGGAACCAAAAAATACAAAAAAACACAAGTTAAGCTAATCCACTGGTCTCTATCATATATCAAACAAGATTCCCTAGACATTCTAGACTCTTTAATCTACTAGTGTCCCCAAAGCCAACAGTCCCTATACCGTGTGGTCCTACATGGCTTCACCACTCGCCCAGCCAACACTCACCTAACTGGCACTCACCCAACAGGAATGTCATCACACAGCCGGTTTACCTTTGACATCTTATCACATTCCAGTTGTTTTCATCACATCATCACAATCAACATGTTATTCATCACATCAGCACAAATAAAAATCTGAATTAGGTCAACATTAACATGGAACTAACGCCTGAAGTACTAAAATAGAAATAGAGGGAGTTCACAACCGGTTCTTATTCTTTCTAAGTCGTAAACACATATTTAGATCTAGAAGACGAAGGAGAATGAAGTAGCCACACAACAACATATATGAATTCTCTCATTCAATATGATATGAAAAATGAATTTAAAATCAGATCTGCTTCACATAATGAAAAATTGTTGGTAATTAATAATGATAAATAGATCAAAGGATAACTTACGGCTGTAAACAAATTAGACAAACGACGAAAGCAAGAAACGAAGACTGGTGGCGGTAAATCAAAGCAACTGACACTGACTACTGGTTGCAGAAGCGAGGCAGCTTAAATATAGGGCTTCAGTTGCCTGACAATTGGTGTTTTGGAATCTCGCATGAATATGTATTTTTATGTAAATGTATTTTTTTTATAAAATAAGAGAAGAAAGATAAGAATAGTCTTAATATTTTTTATGGATATTCAAGCCAAAATGTTTAATTTTATAGTGGGGTAGGAACGAGAATGGGAGTGATCCCACAATTGTAAATTGTTGAAAGATTCATGCAAGAGACCTAGATGTCTCATGTGTACCTTGACCTTATATGTAGTTAAGCTATTTATACAATCTGTTGAAGTAATTTTTGCCCACTCGTCTTTCCACAGAGGGTGCGCTATAATCACCTAAAAAGATAGAGAAATCCAAAAAAAAAGGAGAAATCCATTGTTTAGTCCATTGTTTAGTCGTCGTTAAATCTCCATCATGGTATAATTGACAAATCAAATACATTATGAGACGACCGGATGAGATAGCCCACTTGGTAAGGACCTTTGGGGCCAACTGTCATGCCCCGGATTCGACGCCAGGCGGGGNAAAAAAAAAAAAAAAAAAAAAAAAAAAAAAATACATTATGAGACTCAATATTTTATACATAATGAGACAACAAAATCATATAATGGAGATCATCATTTCACGACCGTTGTTGGATTTATTTCAAATACTGCCATGAGATTTGGACACAGTTTCTGTGTCTTTATACATATCAACATCTGAACAAAAGGTCTGGTTTTCCATTTCCGAATCAAGCTTTTAAATTATAATAATTATATGAAGTTTCTTTTCCTTTCTATGATATTATATCTTGTGTGTGGCCTAAACAAGTGCGAAAATACTCAAAACTTATGTATACCTTAACTTTCATAAACATCCAAAGAAATAATGCCCACGTGATGTGTTTTGTGCGATCACTAAAAGAAACATTAAGCTCGTTTCGGTTCCAAGCTCTCATGTTATGTGGATGCAGTGAATGTAACCAAAAGCACATGTCATACTGGTATAGCCCTTTTCAATTCCTACAGTTTTTTTCCGTCAATGGAGTCAGTGATATTCATTTGCACGCAGACAACAAAAATGACGGCAAATAAAAGAGAGAGAAAAAAATCATATGGAGAAATAGAGATAAAGTTGTCTGAGTAAAAAGGGAAAATGAGGAAATGGGACCCCATCTCACTAGATAGATCAAGAATACACACATAACAAGAACCCAAAAACAACTCATGTGGCTTTCTGCTCAAATCTACTGTTAGATTTTTATTCAGACCAATGTTGGAGTAAATTGGATGTCATTGTTTTGCGAGAATCCAAGCAAAATAACACAGTTTATATATTACGTTAACTCTTCCCCTTTGATTTTACCAATTATCACAAGTCGCAACTCTATCTGCACCTCTTGTCTCTTCTCTTGTTTTCCCTGAATTCTATATCATTCTTTCTTGACAGTTTAAGTATTGTTATAGTATTTTTATTTAATAGTAAGTAGATAGGGTTACCATGCTTCTTGCTCTTTGGCTTTGTAAAAATTTCCCCATAGTACGCTATCTATTTTCACACTTTGACTCATTAGCTAATATACTTGTGTATGTATCATAGTCTTTTTTTTTTGTAACTGTATCATAGTCATTTCTTGCACCGGAATAACTAGTATTATTTGATTGATAATGTCAATGTTTTGTTGTGATTTATTAATCCATTATAAGAAAAAAATGGATATTTTTCTAGCACCTTCCATTATCGCCAAAATTTGCATCATTCATACTTTTTTTTTTTGCCATCTATTATATTATACCAGAAAGAGAAAGTTTTACAACAAATTAGCCACATCAGACCACCCATACACGATTAAGTCACCCTATGAAAGACCAAAAACATGAGCACACCAGAGCGGGTGACCTCGAGCAATA
>OVBX01002084.1:0-13428 GCA_900406325.1 Erucastrum elatum | reverse complement strand
AACTTTCTGCGCAGATTTGTTGGTCACTCTCCCAATGAGCGTAAGCTGGTGTTTACGGAGGAGGTCTGAGTTTTCCGGCATTGGAGCCTTCACTCTCGCTAGGCGTGCCGGCTGTTGGGACTCCATGTCCACTCCTTTGCCTTTTTCAGCTGAAGAGATTCTTCTATGAGCCATAGTCCCACACTGTTAGTAAAGCAGGGATATGGGTCTTTAAATGGTTGAGACTGATTCAGGGAACCCCCGGAAATCTAGTTTTGAAGAGAGAGATAGATAGAAGATAAATGTGTCTGTCGTTCAGTAGAGGAGCTTTTACACTTATTCCAATTGCTACCAGGATTCCCCAGTAGACTATTAGAACAGTGGTGAGTCTTTTTGGAAGAGCTTAGTGTCCAGAGACCTCTCTCTCACAAAGACAGAGGAGTCTGTAGTCATTCATCATCTTCTTTCGTGTAGGTAACTCCGGGGAGGAAAGGACGGTGACGGTGGCGGCGGTCCCTCCGACCATCGTCGGGGGTGAACCCGGTGAGAATTCCTGCAAGTCTTCGCTTGGACCGGAGGGTATAGCCAAAAGAAGAAAACAATTCGAATTTTCTGTTGTGGGACTTCTAGGTAAAGGCAGAAACTAGGAAAGTTTTCCTTTGACCTGCTGGATAATAGATCTTCTCGAAGGTAGGGCCTGGGAGCTTTTTCTCACACCTCTCTCTAGAATTTAGGCCATTAAATATGTTTCTAGTTAATTTATGGTGATTTGTTTAAAGACGTTTATTGATTGATCAGTGAAGATTACAAGGAAAAAGACGATGAAATCGTTAAAGAACTATAAACTCAACAAGAATACGTAAACCGTTTTGTACCAATTTATATGTGATTTGTGAATGAATACTCATTGAACCGCTTTTTGTTATCCTTTTATAACCGACTTTTTCTTATTTTTTTTCTTCTAAATTGAAATATATTTTTTGATTGCTTCTTAGTCAACTAAACCGAGTTTAGTTTAGACCTCGTTCAATATCCGAGCAGGTACCACCTGCCTCAATACTATTTACCGGCTGAGTTTTACCTCTGAGTTTTAGTAAGCTTGATTATCAACTAATTATAGAGCAAATATAAAAAAAAAACATATAAATCCGTATCCGTATCAGTTTCTTATATTTCCAAATTTGCTTGGCTCTTTTCTATTTCTAATGAGCTTGTAGCAAATTTAACAAAACAACCCATAAGCTAGTTTTATATTTTATTTCCAGTAAAGAAACTAATTATCCTTCATTTCTCTGTATTTTAATTGTATTTGATCTATGAGTTTCCCCTTGGTCAGGGCTATGCTTTCCCTGTATTTAGGACATTGTTTTTGGAGGTTTGGAACCTGCAGTCTCTGTTATATTCCACCATTGAATCTTATCTTATAATCTTCCTTGTAGTATGAATGAGCCAAATAGAAAAACAGAAACCTCAAAACGTAAAAGACGCTGTAGAGGTAAGAAAGACTCCAACACAAGTTAAGATTTTTTGGAGAACGAAACCTCAATATACAAGCAAATACAGTAAAGCTTCTATAAATTAAAACTTTAAAAATAAATAATCTCTATAAATTAATAAATTTTGCTGGTCCCAACTTGAGCTGGTGTATCATATGTCACAAATCGATAAAATAATAAAATAATAATATTTTTGAAACTCTCGTGTAAATACATAGTCTCATTAAAATCATAAATTAATAATATATCTATATGTTTTCTCTATATAAGTGTAAACTAAACATTATATTGTTCATTTTATATTCACAATGAAAATACTTTTATATTTCTTAACATTTCAATATATTTTGATAATATTTAGTAAAATTATATAAGAAACCACATAGCAATTCTATGAAACATAAAAATATACACCAAATAATATAATAAATTTTTAAAATTTAAATAATGTATATAAGTAAAATCAAATATTTTTTATTTTATAAATTAAAAATAAAAAATAAAAAAAAATAAATCTAAATAAAGAAACTTTTATAAATTAATAAAATTTTAAGTCCCAACATTATTAATTTACAGATGTTCTACTGTATAGATTTTTGTTTAATTTCCCATAATCTATATAGTATTGTGGCATTAAAAAAGTACTTACACAACAAAAAGGAAAACCAAAAACAAAAAAAAAACGAATATATCAATAGGGCTGGACACAAATACTTGTTACCCACCTTAAACTCGTTACTCGCCTCGTATTTACCCCGTAACCCCAAGTACTTGTTATAATCAAGGCAAGTAACAAGTTAAAAAAATTAATTGCGTGCAAGTCCAAGCCAAGTAACAAGTCTTAAATGTATTTTACCTACTCGACTCGTTTGACTCGTTACTTGATTTTCAAAATATTTTATAGCATTTATATTGTTATTTCAACTAGTTTAGTATCTATATAATATATCAAACATGTGGAATCAAATAATTCTTTATTTTACATAAATATCAAACAACTAGTTTTACTAGAGATAAAGACAATCACCTAATCTTAAAATTATTGATATGAAATTTCTTTTTAAAAGTTCAAATATAAAAAAAATTAACCATAAACAAACAAGTACAAGTACATTAAGTTACTCGCAAGTATCTCGGGTATAAATAAATACTTGCTTAATCAAGTACTTAGTATTAACAAGTACAAGTACAATACAAATCTTTAATACTCGAACGGGATAAGTATACCAAAAATCCTGAGTACTTGCCCCCGTGTCCAGTCCTACGAATAACTATAAATTAATTTTCTTGAATAAATAAAAACAGTAAATTTATTTACATCGAAAAAAAAGGAAAAAGAAACGGCGTTCTCTCTCTCCACGCCTCTCTCTATATATATCACCTGCAATCGCGAAAACCACTGAAACGCTCATTCTTCTGCGCCTGAGCGCTTGAGCACCTGAGCCAAAAAAAATTAGGGTTTTTCGCGATTGGTTCCGATCGATGGCTAAACGATTATTCGCGGTACTCGAGTGCCAATCATTACTAGAGAATCTATCGCCCTTCGTGGATAATACCAAACGCCCTAGAAACTCCACCGACGACGCCGAGAGTCCAACGTGTGTATCTCCGAACTCGGTGATCGGATTCCCGGAATTGACGGAAGAGCCGAGAAGCGATTCGGATCGGAGCGCTCTGTGCCGGCTTTGCGTTCGATTGCCGGACGGGAGAAAAGTGCAGAGGAACTTCCTCAGATCGGAGTCCGTTCAGCTTCTCTGGTCGTTTTGCTATTCGCTGATCGATGAATCGGAGAGGAGGGAGAGGTCTTTCAAGCTGATTCAAGCGGTTCCTGGGGATTACAAGAGTCTTTATTACGGATCTGAGACGAGTTTTGAGGACTCTGGGCTTGATAACTCGTTGATCTCTGTGATTTGGGTGTGAATAAAGTTATTTTTGATTATTGGTTTGTTAGTTTCTTTTATGGTTTGAACAGTTTATATTGTCGAAGTATCCGATTAAAATCATAACTTTGTGTACAAGTTAATTTCATTATCCAAAGTCGTCTTCTGCTTTACGATATGTGTCGTGTATCTGTTTCTATCTGTCTCGGGAGATATTTCTTGCCGTTATCTTACTCTTTATCGCAGTCTCTCACCAGATGCCGTCTCTCGTCGATCCATCACAAAGATCATGAACCTCTTCTTTTTATGGTTTTGTGGCCAGCCTTTCGATTGAAAGTGTTGCTTTACAAATTATTTGCTCTCTGTAGATTTTAAACGCTCACCAGTTACCGATTGTGTTCTTTGTTATACAAGGCAGTAAGGACGTCTTGGCATTGTTGCTTCTGTCTTCGGTTTTAAGTTCTTCTCATGTATTTTTCTAAAAACCTGATTTGTTAGCCATAATCATCCTTTGAAATAAGAAATCTCTTTTGACAAAAGAAATAAGAGATTATCAGGTGGATTAATAAATAAGTTTTAATTACTTTCCAAATCTCTTTAATTATCTACAAGTGTATCTCGCGCAAATATGTTAGGTATGAATGGATAACCAAGGAAATGATAGAATATAGGAATATTCTGTTACTGATTAGTTTGGATTGTACAGAGATCTCTCGGAGATCATTATATTGTTTCCTGATTCTTTGTAACAACCATGACTATATATAGTCTCGTAAATATATCAAACCCCTTAAGGGGAATTCATCTTGTAACATGGTATCAGAGCTTTCTAATAACATCTGATTTTTTTTCTCTTCTCTTCGTTCTTTTTCTTCCCTTTCTCCTTCTCTTCCATACTTTTCTGTTAATCTCAATGGCCGCTCCCAATCCCCCACCGGCAGAGCGTGCTTATGGTGTGACAAATATAAAAAAATCTCATTCCCGTAATCCTGGACCTTAATGCTCACAATTACGATGTTTGGAGAGAGCTGTTCATGACCCACTGCCTTGCCTTTGACGTTTTGGGCCATCTCGATGGTACTCTTACTCCGCAAGGAGACAATGATGCCGCTTGGCAAAATCGCGACGGCCTTGTTAAACTCTGGATCTATGGAACTTTGGCGGAACCTCTCTTCAAGTCCTCATTCAAGACCGGCGGTACGGTGAGAGATGTATGGCTGCGCAAAGAAAACCAATTCCGCAACAACAAGGAGGCACGAGCTATCCAACTGGACAATGAGTTGCGTACTTCCGAAATTGGAGATCAAACAATCCAAGAGTACTGTCAAAAGATCAGATCCCTAGCCGATCTACTCACAAACGTCGACGCTCCAGTCAACGAGAGAACTCTTGTCATGTACCTTCTCAACGGTTTGAATGAAAAATATGACAATATCATTAATGTCATCAAACACAAAGAACCCTTCCCTTCTTTCGATAACGCAAAAACTATGTTGGAACTGGAAGAAACACGCCTCAACAAGCCACGACGTGCTTCAGCTTCTCACACAGACACTGCTTCTTCCTCAACTGCTTTGCAAGTGACGGACGCTCAGCCGCAACCAAAGAACAACTCACCAAGGCCTCACAACGGCTACAGAGGCAGAGGACGCTTCAACAACAGAGGACGCGGACAACGAGGCAATTACAACAACCGCTCTCACTTCCCAAATTGGGGTCACAACAACTGGACCATGTCTTCTGCTCCCTGGCAGACTCCGTTCACACCTTGGAATCAGTACTCGCAGATGCCTGCCTTTCGTGCTCCGGTACAGCAGCAACAGCAGCTCCCGTGGAACAACAACATGCGACAAGCTAACCTGATAGAGATCCAACCAACACAGTTCACACAAGCATACACTACTGAGTCCCTTCCTGATCAGAGTGTTGGTGATTGGTATATGGATTCTGGCGCTACGGCGCATCTCACACCAGATCCAGGTACTCTCCTTCCTTCTCTTAATCATAACACCAGACACTCAGTCATTGTGGGTAACGGTTCTCAAATCCCTGTATCATCTATTGGATCTACTTCTTTCAACTCAAACACTCGTCCTCTCCATTTGAAAAACGTTCTTGTCACTCCTCAAATTGTTAAAAATCTTATATCTGTTCGTAAGTTCACGACAGACAATTGGTGTAGTGTTGAATTTGACTCCTTTGGTTTCTCTGTGAAGGACATTCAAACTCAAAAGACACTACTCCGCTGTGAAAGCTCCGGTGATCGTTATCCTCTTCCAGCTTCATTCAATAAAGCGTCTACTTCAACAGCTCTCCTTGCTTCCTCTCCAAGTCTCTGGCACAAAAGACTTGGACATATCAATAATGGTGCTCTTCGTTCTGTTTTATCTTCAAACGCAAAACTTTGTAATAAAGAGAGCTTTCTTTCTCATTGTCGTTCTTGTATTTTGGGCAAACACACTAAAAGTCCTTTTTATGCTTCAACCAACTTCTTTTACTTCTGAACCTTTCCAAATTGTTCACTCGGACGTCTGGACTTCTCCGGTCCAAAGTATGAGTGGTCTTCGTTATTATGTCCTCTTTCTTGACCACCACACGCAATTTCTATGGGTATACCCCTTGAGACGCAAGAGTGATCTTTACTCAAAATTCCTTCACTTCACCTCTTACGTGCAAAACCAATTCAAAACACAAATCAAATCCTTTCAATGTGACAATGGAGGGGAGTATCGAGACAAAAATATGCAACAATTTTTCGATACTAATGGCATTGTTCCTCGATTCTCTTGTCCTCATACTTCCCAACAAAATGGGAAAGCAGAGAGAATGATACGAACAATTAATAATGCCATTCGATGCCTTCTCTTTCAAGCTAAGCTCTCTCCTTCGTACTGGGCTGAAGCTCTTCATGTCACAGTTCATACTCTAAATATCATACCCTCAGCCTCGGTCCAAAATCAAATCCCATTTACTCTTCTTTTTCACAAAAACCTTCCTATGACCACTTGAGGGTATTCGGTTGCTTATGCTTCCCCAACTTAAATCATTCCAACCTTTCAAAGCTATCACCAAGATCCACTCTTTGCCTTTTCTTGGGTTACCCTAGTCATCACCGGGGCTACATATGTCTTGATCTAAAAACAAGTAAGATCATCTTCTCACGGCATGTTCATTTTCAAGAAGAGATATTTCCAGCTGCTGAAACCACACCACCCACACCAGCAACTTATCATTTCTTGGCTAATCAAGATGACCCCTCACCATTACAAAAAGCGATCCTCGAAACACCATTTCCAACCCAACCTCCTACGACCGCTACAAACCATAACCAACCCCCAAACACTTCTGATCAACCGCCACCTGCTACTCACTCAATGACAACAAGGTCAAAGGCAGGTGTGCTCAAGCCAAGAAAATTCATATCTCTTCTCACAACCACTCCATCACCACTACCAAAGAGCCACATCCAAGCCCTAAAAGATCCCAACTGGAACCCATCAATGGCTGATGAACATGATGCTATGATTAAGACTAGGACTTGGAGTTTAGTACCAAGGCCGCCTAATATAAACATTATTAGATCCATGTGGCTGTTTAAACATAAATATGATGCAGAGGGGAACCATGAGCGGCACAAATCAAGGCTGGTGGCAAATGGAAAATCACAAAAAGAGGGCGTAGACTTCACCGAAACATTCTCTCCCGTGGTTAAACCGGCTACAATCAGATCGGTGTTGAACATTGCAGTCGCAAAGGAATGGCCAATTCATCAACTTGATGTTAAAAATGCTTTTTTGCAGGGTGACCTTAAGGAGACTGTTTACATGCACCAGCCTCCCGAATTTGTGAACAAGCAGTACCCCAATCATGTTTGCAAACTCCACAAGGCAATCTACGGCCTAAAGCAAGCCCCATGAGCTTGGAACTCACGCTTTGCTACATTCCTTCATCGCATCGGCTTCAAGTCCAGTAAAGCCGACACATCCTTATTCATATACAGAAGAGGTCTCGATATTGCCTACATCTTACTTTACGTTGACGACATTCTCTTAACAGCTTCGTCATCAACACTTCTGCAACGCATCATTACAAAACTCAAAAATTGAATTCCCGATGACAGACCTGGGGACAATCAAGCATTTTCTAGGAATCAAAGCTGATTATAACGACACCGGCTTGTTCCTCAGCCAAGCTACATACGCACAAGAGATCATCGAGCGTGCAGGAATGGCAGAGTGTAAACCAATAGCAACTCTGGTGGACCTAAAGAGCAAACTCTCTGCTGACGAAGGTGACAAAGTTCCTGATCCAACATCATATCGCAGTCTCGTAGGGGCCTTACAATACTTAACCTTCACAAGGCCGGACATCTCCTATGCGGTCCATCAAATCTGCCTCTACATGCACTGCCCACGACAGCCACACTTTCAAGCTCTACAGCGCATCATCCGGTACATTAAAGGTACTCTCACACATGGCTTGCAGCTCACGAAAGGACCAATAGACACCCTCACAGCATATTCAGATGCCGATTGGGGCGGCTGCCCTGATACAAAGAGGTCAACGTCTGGGTACTGTGTCTTTCTCGGACCAAACTTAATCTCATGGTCTGCAAAAAGGCAACCTACTGTCTCTCGCTCAAGCTCTGAAGCCGAGTATAAAGGAGTGGCCAATGCAGTAGCAGAACTCTGTTGGATAAGAAACTTGCTTATAGAACTCTAATGGCGCATTGACAAAGCCTCAGTCATCTATTGTGATAATATTTCAGCAGTCTACTTGTCCACTAATCCGGTTAAGCATCAACGCACGAAGCATATAGAGCTGGACATTCACTTGGTCAGGGAAAAAGTTGCACTTGGTGAAATAAAAGTACTCCACGTTCCTTCTACTTCTCAGTATGCAGATATATTTACAAAAGGCTTGCCAACATCTCTCTTCAACGAATTCAGAAACAGCTTAACCGTCATCAAACATGACGCTTCAACTGAGGGAGGGTGATAGAATATAGGAATATTCTGTTACTGATTAGTTTGGATTGTACAGAGATCTCTCGGAGATCGTTATATTGTTTCCTGATTCTTTGTAACAACCATGACTATATATAGTCTCGTAAATATATCAAACCCCTCAAGGGAAATTCTTCTTGTAACAGGAAAGACGAGGAATAATATATTTTTTAATATTCTTTACAAAAATTATCATTAAGAAGGCATAATTTTTTATTCTCATTCTTTATCATTCATTTTTTTTTGTAGAGAAATAAAGAAGAAAATTTTTCCTTATCAAATTTGAGGTGGAACAACAATTCCGTTTTATTTTTGCAATTTTATTTTTTCGACGTTTCATTCATATTTGTTCCTCTTATTTCCAGAATGGTCACCGGTCGAACCCTTTATTTTCATTAAATATTTTCTTAAACACATATTTTTTATTTGAATTACAGATTTGATTAGATATTATGTTTAAACCATTGTTTATGTGGTTCATTATATTTTTTATCATCTCTTTTGGTTGAAGTTGTAGAAGGTTATGATATTTAGCCTCGGTTTCGATTAACCAAATTTTCTAATACAATTTTTGCGATGGTTTTAACGGATTTATGTTTTATTTTTAGTTCAGTAAAATAGATTTTTATTATTTTTATTTATTTAGATAATTTAATTTCATTTATGTGTTCGTTCTTAGGTTGTTTTATATTGTCTCTCTAGTTTGGACTGTGAAAATATTTTTTATTTTTTTTATATGAGTATTGGATTTATGATAGAAAACTTTTCAGAATTCATGTTGTAATATTTTTGAAATTAAAAATTAATTTGGATACAAGACTAAACATCTATCGTGAAATAAATTTTCATTTTTGTTTGTATATTTATTTTTATATATTTGTTATATTTTATACATTTATTTCTTAAATTTATTGCTATTTCGCTTTTAAAATCTATCTAATTTAAACGGTATGCAAGGAAACTGTGTACAGTAAGAAAAAAAAAGAGATGTTCACTATTATTACCATGAAATGTAAAGCAGTGATGAATCCAGCAAAAAAAACTGACTGGCAATAATTGTGTCATTGGAAAGAATCGAACCCTAGTGATGAGAACCCAGCAAAAAATTGACTTGGAGTACTTGTGTTATTGGAGAGAATCGAACCCTCTACTGATTTGAGGGTTCATCACTGAGGGAAATTCAGACCAAATTAAATATGCTTTGTTTGTTATTCAACAAAGCTTGCAAATCTAGTTTATTATTTTCTAAGAAAATAAAATTAAAAATAACATGAACTAATTTATGTTATTTTACCTGTGTCAATTTAATCGATTCCTCTTCTTGTTAAAAAAAATCGATTCCTCTTCAAGTGAGTCTGTTCATGTATATAAGTATTTACTCTACTTTTATTAGTAGAATAAATTGTAATTCAGTCATTAGTTTCTGGAGGTTCTTTTAGAAAACAAAAAGTTTTTAGAGGTTCTTAATAGTTGCATTCATGAGAATATTTATTTAATTGCATCTTTTTAGTTTTGTTTTATTGTTTCTATTTTTTGTGTACAACATTTTATAAGTGTATTCTTATGTTGTTTATTTTTTGAAAAACTCGTTAGTGAAAGATTTGAATTTAGACCTGGAACTGTTAGTTTTGCTGGTAAAACCTTATTCCTAGAGGTAGAGGTGCCAGGATTCTCATCAGTTGCATGAAGGGATCAAGCAACCAGTTCCTTTCCCTAGTCTAATGAGAATATGGGTTTAGAACCATAATTTCTTGAATTCAGAAAAGAAAAGAAAAAGAAAAATTGAATTATTTCATTGATTTTTTTAATATCCCATGGTAAGAGAAAATGTGTTGTTATTTTTTTTTGTTACATCTTGTTTTTTCAGACAAATTTGATAGTATATTTTGATTCTATATTAATGTAGTTGTACATCATTGCTTCTCAATTATGAATAGATTATCATATTTTATATTTCTGACTCGGAAAATAACTTTGTTTTATAGAAATCAGGCTTTTAATCTTATTTGATTTGTGAGAGGAAAAAAATTATGAATAGATTATCATATTTTATATTTCTTATATATAGTCTTTAATTTGTTCATTTTAAGAGCTGCATAACTGTGAATGTTTGGACTTTGATAAATAATTATTTGATCAAAAAAAAAATATTACATATTTGGTTCTTAAGAAAAATATTTTACAGGTTAGTCTCTTCGGAAGCATCTTTCCTCACCTTCCTCTTTCCCACAAAAAGCTGGAGAAGCATGCGGTTGCGAACTTCCTCCCCTTTAGTAATCTCTCCACCAGTCACCATCATTTTCTCAATTAATTTTCTTCTCCTCTTTGGCTAATCCATCCATCCCCTTCTTTCTACAATGTAAGATCTCACCGAATCCATCTTCTTATGTTATTACGATCTCCATAGTTGCAATCGTTTATCTCAAACGATCATATATTCATGCCTGCAAATGCAATCATCCCAGTTCCCAATCATGTCGTACCCAATTCTCTGATCTTGAATTCAATTGCATTTCCAATTTCCAGGAGTTGTAGAGACAAAGGATCATCATCATCCTCTTCTTCTTCTTCGCCAGCAACGACGGATAACGAAGCATATGTGAAGAATCGGATAGAAGAGCTTGTTCGTCTTATCAAAGTTGCTCGTGTCTATAGACAAGACAATGTCCCTTCCCTTATCCAACAGGTTCGTTCCTGTTGATTCGTTTCTTTCTTTTTTTTGGAACCAATTGATTCGTTTTATCTTTTTTTTTCAGGGTCTCTATCTCGGATCCTTTGCAGCTGCTTCCAACAAGAACGCACTGAAGTCGTGCAACGTTACACATATCTTAACCGTAGCTAGCTCCTTGAAACCAGCTCACCCTCACGATTTCGTCTACAAGGTTGTTCCAGGTACATTAATTAAGCTTTCACCTCTTCTTTTGAAATAATAGATATGCTTTTCTAATGTTTTCATGCTCTTTGAGATGCAATTGCATTGCCTTTGTTTGCTTGTAATGTTGATTTATAGTTGTGGATAAGGAAGACACAAATTTGGAAATATACTTCGATGAGTGTATCCATTTCATTGATGAGGCCAAGAAGCTTGTCGGTAGCGTTCTTGTCCATTGCTTCGTTGGCAAATCACGAAGGTTTTTTCTTTTCTGTTTTTTTTTTTTTGTTTAGTTTAGTGGCGGCCATCTGTTCCCTGAATGGTTTGATCCTTGCAGTGTCACTATAGTTGTTGCTTACCTCATGAAGAGACACGGGATGACTTTAACCCAAGCATTGCAACATGTTAAGAGCATAAGACCCGTGGCTAGTCCTAACGCCGGTTTCATCAGGCAATTACAGGACTTCGAAAGGTCTTTACAAGGTAAATGCCTTCTTTGTATTTCTCATCTCACATGCACACTTACTGTCTTTTATTAGCTTGTCGTTGGTGAATCTTAAATTAGAGGTTCTTTACTTTGTTCTGTCTGGGGAAATAGTAAAGGATTTTATTTGAGTGACTAGAACTTGTAGGATGAAAAGCAAAGTGTTGTTGGAGGAACAAGACCGGTTCATGTTAATAAACTCTTACTTGCACCTTCCTCTCTCTAAAACAGGGAAGCAAGAATCGCTTGCCCACTGTCAAGTGTGAAGACCCCCACCTAGATCCTACCTTTTGGAGGAAACATGTAAATCTCTAACGAAGCATCATATGTTTGTTTTCTTGTTTCTCCTTTAACCACTTGATAAAAAAAATGTAAACGTTTCTGTGAAGTTTCACTGTTTCATGGAAGTCAGAGCCCTTACGCTGAACCAAAAGCAACAAAATAACACAACCATATAGATCTTCATATTATATCATATATACATACTGATATGTTTAAGTGCTGGTGTGTATTATACTTTGTCAAAGAAAAGAGATTGCGTGTATAGAACTAGAGAGAGACTTGGCATTCACCTCTTTATCTTACAAAACTCTATTGTACAATTCGAGTAGGATATACAAAAGTTAGAGAATTATAATATAAGTTATAACGTTGTGTTATATAATCAACCAAAATCCATATGAAATTTCTCACTCTTTGTTTTTGTTTTAATATCCATCAAACTTGCCTTAACGCAAAGAAGATGAGTGAACTAACAAGTGAAAGAAACAAAAGTAGTTGAATGTAAAGTTAAAGAGCATGTCAAACACAAGAAACATAAAATAAAGTGGTATAAGAACAAGTCGAATACCAAAACTCCCAAAAAAAACTGGGATTAATGGCAAACTTAAACAAAAAATTAAACAACAAGGTAGCCATAATAACCGGAGGAGCAAGAGGGATCGGAGCTGCCACGGCTAGGCTGTTGACAGAGAATGGTGCATATGTCATTGTCGCGGATATACTCGATGAAGAAGGCGTCCATATGGCAGAATCCATTGGTGGCTGCTACGTGCATTGTGATGTGTCAAAGGAGGCTGATGTGGAGGCGGCAGTGGAGCTAGCCATGAGACGTAAAGGGAGACTAGACGTGATGTTTAACAATGCTGGAATGGCTGTGAACGAAGGTAGCATCATGGAGATGGACATTAAGATGGTTAACAAACTTGTCTCCGTCAATGTGAATGGTGTCTTGCTTGGCATCAAACATGCCGCCAAGGCCATGATCAAAGGTGAGTGTATTAGTTTGGTATCCAATCAGATTTGGCAATTTAGCAAGTCTTAAGATATGGTATCATTAATCTTCTTAGAAAATATTTGACCAATTTTAAAAGAATACTTAAAATTGATTTGGTTACATATGTTAATGAAACTAGGTGTTTTCCTGCACCATATGCAGTAAGAATATGTTGTATTTAAATATTACAATTAGTACATATTTTGCTATCTTAAATTTTTTTACATTTGATTTGGGGTGGACACTCGGATACCATTTGGTACAGTTAGGTTCAGTTATGTTTCGAATTTTTGTGAGTTCGATCCGGTTCAGATCTGTGGGTTCATTTTGATAAGGTTCTGTATTAGTTCTCTAAATACCAAAATTTTGAATCTATTCAAATATCTAACCAATTTATATTAAAGTTTTGTACTATTTTTTAGATTATATTTGGTT
>OVBX01002083.1:0-21983 GCA_900406325.1 Erucastrum elatum | reverse complement strand
TATATATATATATATATATTTATGTCACAGAAGTATAATAATTTTCTAGAATATTTTTTTTGGTAAAAAGGTAAAAAAAATATAATAATTTTCTAGAATTAGTTTAAGCATATAAGTTTTTCGTAGAAAACCTACACGTATAAATACATATCCACTTTTTATATTTTACAAAATAAATGTATGAGTTAAGGAGAAAATACATAAATATATTAGTCTACGTGTACATGTATTAATGGATAGAAGGTGGTTATTTTAGGTCCAAGGTTGACTATATACTAACTCACGCAGTTTCTTTTTGGTTCCAGTTATATTATAGTACTGTATACTTTAGGCAGTTGTACTTAGGGAATTCGATCAAAAAAATCTTGAACATTTCAAGAATTGCCAAAAAAATATGTACACTTGCTTGCTAATAAAATCTTGAATTTTTGTTGACTTAATTACATCATTAAGAAACTTACGATTGATTGGCCAAATTAACACACCGTTAAACGAGAGTTAAGATAGTGTTAACCAAACGTTAACTGTTGGCGTTAAGTGAAACGACGTCGTTTTGTTTAACACGATTTGAAAATAAAAATAAGTAAACAACGGGTTTTGAAGCCAGGTTAATTGGATCAAATGGCAAGGTATTTTACCACTATACTAGTGGCACATTCAATTTAGGTACTAACACATTTAGTTTTAATTGGTACTGATTTTGAGTATAAAGAAATTCTCTAAAAATTTAGAAGGTCTTTAAAATACTAAAAAATTAAAAAATTAAGATTGTTTTATAAAGTTAATTTTGAAACTAAAAAAAATAAAATTTTATTTTCCTTAAAAATTCAAAATCTTCCAAAATTTTCATTTTCAAAACAAATTCCAAAACATTTTCATTTTATAAAATTACAAATCTTCCAAAATTTTCATTTTTAGGATTAAAAAAAAATTCAAAAAAAACAATCGAATAAATATCAAAAATTTTATAAAAAAAAATCGAATCTAAAAATAATCAGAATCTATAAAAAATATTTTTTTATTTTATTTTAACTTTTTATAAAAAAGTCAAAAGAAAGAAAATTTTCATTTTCCAAATTATTAAAAGAAAAATTGAAAAAAAAATTGAAAACAAAAAATCAGAAAAAGTGATAAAAAATTTCAAATCTGAAAACATATAATCAGAAACTACAAAAAATAATATAATAATACTAATAATAAAAAATATTTTTTATACTTTCTTATTATATGTTTTCAGATTCGAAATATTTTATAACTTTTTGGAATTTGTTTTTGGAATTTATTTTATATTTTCAATTTTTTTAAAAATCCGAAAATGAAAATTTCTTTTTTGGAATTTTTTTGGAACTAGTTTTTCAATTTTTTAGTAATTTTAAAGATCTTTTAAGTTTTTAAATATTTTTTTATATTTAATCAATACTAAATAAAGTTAAATGTGTTAGTAACTTCATTGATTGAACCACTCCTAGTGGTAAAGTACCTTGCCATTTGGTCTACTTGATTTTATTTTCAAATCTTGTAAAAACGACGTCGTTTCATCTCATTTCAAAACGACGTTATTTCACTTAACACCAACATTTAACGATGTTATTTTTCTGTTAAATTTGCTGACGGTGTGCTAAATTGGCAAGTCAGCGAAATCATTGTAAAGTCAATGAAAAGTATGTGTTTTGTTTGATTTGCCCTAAAGTTCATGATTCTTTTGGCAATTCCTGAAAAGTTCATGAATTTTTTGGTCAAATTCCCGTTATACTTTAGGCAGTTATATCCTTTTTTATCACGTTATATTTACACTATATTTAGATGGTGCATGATTTTAAATTGGACTCAACTATTGGTCCTTATCCAGTTTTGATAGTATTGTTTGCCAAATAACCCATACTAGGTGATTTCACGTGCTCATGTACGGACATAAATATTTGTGAAATAAGTATATATTATAATAGTAGATTGCTATTTACTTTTAATTTTAAATCTATTTAAGTTTTTATGCATAGTTTATATTAATAATATTATATTACTTTTAATTTTAAATTAATTTATAATTTTAAATTAGACATATAATTTTATATATGTTATCTAGTCGGTTTTGCTGTTTTACAGTCGATTGATTGCATCTATTTCTTTGTATTCAACTATTATATTTTTTTATTCTAAATACAATTAATTTTGATTGATTATCTTATTTGCATTTAGGTTGATTGTTGTCTATATGTAAATATATTTTAGAAAAATTATGTATAACTTAAGATATATTATGCTTAGAATGAAACAAAAGCTAAATAAAGCGTTTGATTTCAAATTACATAAATTAATATAATGATAATATTCTCAAGCCAAATTAATTTTATTTATCGTTTAAATGTGCATGTATTTTAATAATACATATCAAATTAAATGTTGATTTTTTAAAGATATTAGAAAAATAAAGTGATGATCTATAGGAACTTACAAACATAAGTAACTGATATTTTTTGGAAGCTCGAGAACACATATCAATATTTACAATAACTAAATATTTTTATAAATTTAAATAATTTTATGCCTTTTAAACATTAAAACAGAAAATTTAAAAGCAAATTTAAACATTAAGAAAACATTTTAATAATGATAAGTTATTATATATTTACTTCGTTAAACTATATAGTGTGATATTATTTTAAAATATTTTGTAATTATTTGATCAAAAGATAGTTTTAGTTTTTTATAATCTCTTAAAATAAGCAGTAAAGATTGCGACTTTAGTTGAGAAATAATTATATAAGTAGAATATAATTTATAGATTTTTTGTAATTGAAAGATATTACAGTCAATTAAGTATAAGAAATACAAATCAAATTTCAATAATACTAATTATAAACTATTTTAGTAATTTAAACATATATCAATTTTTGTTACTTAATTATTTTATGTAATCATCTAAAAAAATAAATAGATATATAAAAATATTTCTATCACTTTGAAAAAAATACATTGGTGTACTTTTTAAAATTATTTTTTTAAAGAAATAATTTGTTTTTCTTCTAATATCATATCAAGATTATCTGTGAAAATATAATATTATAAAGTATTTTATTAGTATATTTTATGTTATTCAAAAATATTTTTAAATGGAATATTACTATTTTGCGAACTTTTCTTTTTGACAAAATTATACTATTTATACGTATAATTTCGTTTTCTTAAAATTCACTTTTTAAACTTCATAAACATTTCCTTTTTATTATATATGTTATTTGGAAAATTTTCCAAAGGAAATTAAACAAAAATCAATAAATAGCATTTAAATAAAATATTATAAATTCATTAAGGTATCAATGTAATCAACCATCGTGAAAGTTAACATGAGCGCGACACATAAGAAACTGATTTCTCAAATAATATTATAGAGATTATATTGTGATCCGCACGAAATATTATACATTGTAACCCACATTTTAAAAGTGCGACATATTATACATTGTAAAAGTTTAATAAAAATTCATCAAATACTTTGTTAAAAATGATAAAATGATATCTCCACCTTATTTAAATTTTCTCATATTTAGCGAATGCATTTACATTTCAATCGTTTGAACACATTTATTTTCAATTCTCAATAATTTACATATTTAAATTCATGTAACGGTAACAAGACGTACAGTTTCCACACATGTTTTTCGATTGTTGTGATATGAGAGCAAGTCTTTTGTTTTTTTGCTCAAGTCTTTAAATGATATAAAATGTATAGCTAAGTGGTCCTAAAAAGTTGGTACAATACTATATGAGCACGTGAATGTTGAGCTATACAATTCATGATTGAAGATGATGAGTGATCTAAGCAACTCACCCTCTGAACATTACATTTTATAAAACACAAGTGGCTGCCATCGCAAAATAGTAGTCCTAAACTATAGAATCTCGATTGTATGATCTCAAATAATAAGAATACCTCTCTTAAGGAAAAACCACTCAAAAACCTTAAACTCTCACATAATCACAAAACTCACAAGTCTTGTTACCGTTTTCTAAGATTCATAAAAACGTGGTAGCCACCAGGGCCTAATCAACAAAAAATAAAGAAACAAATAATTTTAAGAATTGGTAGCAAATAAAACAAAAGAAAATATAAAGAACCGTGTAGTAAAAAAGATGGGCATCTTCTCAGTCTCAATGTGTGCGCATGTATACATACACATCCGTCTATAAATACCGATCACATGAACTCACATTTTCCTCATCCAGGTCACAATCTCATCAACTAAATAAACTCAAAAAAAAAGATGAATCCTATGTTTTACTTCCTTCTTTCCCTAACAGCTGTTTTGGCTGCCACCGCAAACGCCGAGCCAGTTCTCGACGTGAATGGTGATATCATATTTGGTGGCAGTTACTACGTTCTCCCCTTCATCTGGGGACCTAATGGTGGAGGCCTAACTCTCACCTCCCGTAATGGCAACCAGTGTCCCCTCTTTATCGGACAGGAGCGTTCAGAGGTCAAGAGGGGCATTCCCGTGAAATTCTCAAACTGGAGGTCTAGAGTTGGGTTCGTTCCCGAATCAGAGAACCTCAACATCAATATGGACGTCGAACCTACAATCTGCGCTCAGTCAACTTATTGGTGGGTCACTACAGCCCCCAGTCCCTGGAGATCGGCGTTCATAGCGGTTGGTCCTGATCCACAAGTTGTAAGAAAAGATTCGTCGGGTAGTTTCTTCCAGATCAAGAAAGTTAACGCAAAACTTAACGCATACAAGTTTACATTTTGTATGGACGGTAACGATTGCATCGATGTTGGTAGAAACGACGAAGGTGGCGTTAGGGGTTTGGTTTTAGGCTCTACCCCGCCGATCGCTAACCCATTCGAGGTAGTGTTCGTGAAAGCTACTGAGGAAGAGACTTCATCCAAGACTATGTCTATTATCTAAGAAAATTAAAGACTACAAAATGAAGAGGATAAGAGTTATAACCTACGTCTAATAAATAATGTTGGCTCTTTTCTTTGTTCATCAATCATCATCATCATCATCATATCTGGAATAAAACATCTTTACTTTGTTTCTTTGTTTTTTTTTTTGGTTCTCTCTCTAGTTCACATAACTTGGAAACAAAACAGAAACATTTTTCCAGTTAGGTTAGATGCCACATTAAAAAAAAAATACGTTATCTAACACCACTGCACCAGAACAAGTGAAATTGCTGTAAACATCTAACGAGGAGAGCAAAGTGGCAACAAAAAACGCAGTTTACATCTCAAATTCAAAAAGAAAATTCGTAGGAAACGATAAAGATTTGTCATAGAAATAAAATCGAGCTTATGTGATATGAAATTTTAAGAGTAGGAGTCTTTGTTTTGAAATTCCAATTCAGAGATGAGTTTTGAATTTATATTGTCAGAGGAGATTTAGCATGGCGTCTTAGTTTAGTTTAGACCACATGATGCTATGTGAGCCAATAATTCGTTCACCTTTTTATTCAACCTGTTCAAACTCATGATTAGAATGCTCAAATTGTGTAAAGGCCTTCTGCTGAGTTGATTTTTTCCCCAAACTTTAGTTATACTATACATAATACATAATGGGACCCTAATATTTGTACCTTTTTAGCAAAATAGGACCCTCATTGTCTAACGAGGAAATGAGTTAGCCGGCTGGATCAGATATGCCCAATGAGTCTATTTCACTACAAACATCTCATGTTTCAAATAGATATCCCTCATCTAACAGTAAGGTTTAGCAACAGTCATTTGAAAATCTTAGATTAATGTCTGTCTAACACAAACACTTAGATCTACTGGAGCAGAGAGTTGTTAGTCTTATTGCACTAAAGATAATTCTCTTTTTCCAAATCAAAAGTTAAATTAAATAGCAACCAATCGACAGTGCGAATAGCAATACTCATTAGCGTATCTTTCTCTCATGGTCAGTACTGAAACGCACGTTGCCGGTGTGATGATGTATTCTCGTCTGGAAGATTGAGTATTTGCTGAATCTGGTGATGAGCCTGCAAAATTGTTTACAATGGTCAGCCAAAAACAACCATTAACATAGCAAATATGCAGACTTGTTTAACAGTGGTTTTCTAGTTCTAATTTAATTGTTACAAAGCAAGATACTACTCTTGCACTTACCAGCTTGATACGCCCTTTGATCTGTGCAATAACTTTAGTTACCTCTTCTAATTGTCTGTAAAAAGAACAAACAAAACCACCATTTAGCCACTATGATGCATTCGACCAGACAACTCACTCGTCATAAACAATGATTCAACCATGCTTTCCCTAAGATTAACCCACAAGTGTGATAACACCAATGCCACAAGGTTGTGTATAGAACAGCCTAAGGCTTGAAGAGACGACAAGCATAATTTCAGAAAAGGAAGGGGTTATCATACTTTTTAACTAGTTCCTCCCTTTTTGGAATATAGTCAAGAGCTTCTTGCCGGGTGAACTCCACATAGAAACCGAGTCCAACATCCATGAATATGTGCCTTGTGTCTGGCCTGAACTCAAAACAGACACCCAAAACAAGTGTAAACGAAATCAGAAGTAAGACTGGGTATGTACAATTTTCTATTCATTAATACACGAGTAGCGTCTAACATACAGAACACAGTGAAAGTACACTACTTGAAGGCACAAGAGTTGCTTAGTGTTCTTTGTGACAAAATTGCAATAAGCTCAGTATGGAGACAGTAAATGACATTTCCTCAGATAATGTGACTTGACTAATGTGAAACGAAAGAACCAGAGGTATAAGTGACTTACACTTCAGCTTGCATGTAAACTTCTGAACCGAGGTTGACCATAGTTTTGAGACTATTTACGCCATTTTTCTCCAGAGTTTCTAGGTTTTTCCGCAAGTCAGAGCTGGAGCGGGAGTAGTTATTAAGGGAAAAAAAGAGTTTCCAACTAAATTAGAGCTCACTAGATAAGTAAAGTATTGTGAACGAGTACACCAGCACAAGTTCCTCTGGTTTACAAGAAACTCGAAACCAAATGAAAGACTGAATGGTATTGGAAACGGTCAGCTAAAACAAGGGAGAAACTAATAAAGTATCAAGGATCAGCTTTAACGAGATGGCACATTAGGAGAAACAAAGTTTTCAAAAGGATACAGTTCTTTTTGTTCTTCAAAGATCTTATCCCTACAAAACCAGCAAAAAATGAAGAGACACAATGAGAAAACATTATTCAAAAAGAGACTACAAATGAATAGCATGCAAAGCAACACAAGCTAAGCTAACACTCTAACATTATACATGCTATTTTAAATAGTGGATATGAAAAAGAAAGTAAATTTTAATTACCGAGAAGCAATTGCTTGTACAAGCTTCTGTTTAAGACCTTTATCGATGATTTCCTCCAACAACTCCATGTCCTTTCGACGTCCCTCGTCCATTACTTACTGCAACATAAAACATCCATATCAAGCTTCAGCCTTTACAACTAACAAAACATAAAGCAGCTGGACCCAAAACCCCTAAAATCATCAATTTTTTTTGCCGTCCCTACTCAGAGGGATTCAGCAGAAACATGAACACATAACAGAGGAGAAAACATATAAAGAGTGGATTCGTCTTAGCCATATAACGTTTAATTAATTACTTGCTTGATAGACATAGAATCAGTCTAGAATAAGAGTGTAGACTCTTGAGTTGTTCTTTTCAAATTCAAGACTCTATCAAATCAGTCAATATCTAAAATACAACCCAAGAGAGGGGTTGAAACTTGTATACAGAAACTACATCGAACAAATAAATGAAAACTATGGAAGCATTACGTCGAACAAGTGGTGAACACTCAAAAGAAGCATAAACCTAAGTCGATAAACGATTAATTCAGGAAGTACAGAGAAGAGCAAAGGTCCGATATGTTTCGAACTCACTGGCAAGGTGATGATGGATGTCTCGACACGAACCAAAGACGGCGCTACAGTGGTGATAGCAAAGTTAAATTATGCTGATGGTGTGGCGGCGAGTGGCGACGGTGACCGAGATTATTTGGTTTGTCAATTTGAAAGAGTTTATCTTAACCGGGTTTGCGATCACCTCGTTAAAACGAATATTGTTTTTTTCTTAACTTCAAGTCCTTTTAAAAGAATAAATTCTCATAACAGCCCAAATACTTTCAAATTTAACCCAAAGGTTTTCCGGACAAGCAACTCTCAGCGATAAGAAAACTATGAACCAACTTGAGCATTGAGCTGCTCTAATCTTTCAAATCATATATACTTACCAATATAATATTTGATATATCTATATAACAAAAATGCATTAAGGTGTTTCAAGTGAAACAAGAAATGTTCAAGTAAATATCATTGAACCAAGCAAGGAACATATCTTGGCAGCCAACTTTGAAGCAAGAAACATCAACTCATTGATGTTTCACATAGCTTCTGCAAGGCACCCAAGAACTTCCTGGTTTCAACCTTTTCCCTCGAGTAAGTGGCGTCCACTGAGTAAACCACTGCTGCTTTAGACAAGAGAGACACAGTGCTGAACATAAGGAAAGATATTGCTGATGAAACATCACTTTCAGCGAATTTCTGTCCAGAGAGTTAGATAAACAGCTTCTACTATCCCGGGACACCATATATTTGTCTAGACTCTTGAATTTTATCTGTTGAACTATCTTTTCGTCAACAGGACTGTACCACATTTAAGTAATGATGTTATATACGTTGTTTTGCTCGTATCCTTTTCATTGTACAAAACTCAATTTGTATTTCGTAGTTTCTCTCTTCATTGTTATTTGAGTAACTCTTAACACAGACAGATGTACTAGGTGTTTAATTAGTACAAGAGCCTAATAAGTAAAGTTTTGGAACTAGCTGATCTCTTTCAAGAGAACAGCATCGGGCTCTAAATGTGGTCGATCGTTGACATTGTACTAATTTAACAGTTCATGCAGCTGTTGGAGAAGACGGAAGCTGGAAGGCTGTGCATCCGGCGTTTGAGCACACCGACAAGAAAGGTACTGATGTTGTAAGAGTATGCAATACGTCTTTTGGGTTAGTTAAAAGCTTCAGACTTCACACTAGCTCCAGTACAATACCCCCACTTGCAAGTGCTGTTTATATTTTTCACCAAACTTTTGGTTGACGAAAACGATGTAATGATTAATAACGTCGACCACTTACAAAGGCTGTTATTATTTATTACCAAACATTGTGAGTTGACAAAAAGGATGTAATGATTGATTACATCGACTTCCTCTTGCTATTGCTGTTCTTGATGCTGAATCAAGCAACTTTCATGTGTAACATAACATAACCAAGCGCATCATAATAATAAGCATAGGGATTAATAATCTCACCGGAAAACATTCCCTGTTTAAAACACGAAACTTTTAAGCAATCCAAAACCAATAGATAATGGTTGTCTTGCAACAAAGAAACACAACACAAATGATCTAAAATTAGAAAACGAAAAAAACAAGTTTTTGGTTCTTATAACATTTTGACCACTGGTAATAATATTATCCTCTTTGTGTAAAAGAGAATGATACTATGTTTACTTGCCACCACCAACTTCCTTGACGGCACAGATCTGCTCCTCTCCCATTGAAGACATGACAGACACCACAACATCCTTTCCCTCCTCGAATCCACTCTTCATCTGCATTTATACAGCATGAACCAAACACATGTTAGTCTTCAATAGTCTCAAGGATGAAGAAAAAAAATTTAAAAACGTATAGAAACTAACCAGAGAGCTTAGACTGTCATCGGTAGGCATCTTGAGGTCATCCTTGGTGCCACCACTGTCGGTCAAAAGGCTAACCTGTAAATATGAACAAATACAATTATATAAATAAATAAATAAAGAACAAAACTTTTAGTGAAATGAGAGAAGCGAGTATGAAAGACGTACAAAGCCATCCTCAGAGATATCAATCAACTGGTAATCAATACGGTTCACATGGGGAACCTGACACACAATTAAAATAACCAAACCATCAGATCACAACAAGATCTTGTCTCAAATCAATCGAATCTCAGTTAAAATAACTTACATCACAATTGTGGGAAGATGGAACAATATCCTCGAGCTTCTTAGCAGTGAAGATATCAATAGCAACAAAGTGACACTTTGCGTGACCGTGCTTCCCTGTCTTCGATGTCGAAACCTCAACAACCTAATATCAATCCCAAAAAAAAAAAGAATTAAATCACAAACTAAATCTCTTAGATCCATACGATCTGATTATTCCCTAGAAACCTAATCCGAATCAAAGGAAGCTACGGAGATCTAACTAATCACGATATCGAGGAGATCGAATACGATACCTTGCAGGGACGGCCCTTGATGACGATGTGACCACCCTTACGGATGTTACCAGCCTGCTGAGGGTAGGTCTTGGAAGCTCCAGCGTCACTGGACTCGAAGTGGTGCTCTTCGTCAGACATGTTTCAACGATTTGGAAGCTAGAGATGTATGTTCGGTTTCGGGGAAAGATAGATTGAGAATGCTTAACCTAAGTGACGAGACGATTTTTATATCGTGGAATGAGAGAGGCCTAGGGTTGCTGTTAAAAAGGCCCGGCCCATTTAGATATTTATGAGTCTTTTCCGGCCTATCTAAATAGTGGGGTTTCCGGAGTATTAACTAGAGATATTTACGTTCTAGGTCACTAACTTTTTGTCTTTTTCCATCGTAAAAGATCATTTTATGCTACCAGAGCACTTTGTGAATGGCTAAACAACAAATTGTACCTGGAAAAGGTAAATGTATTTTCTTGTTTGGTTTTTAGTTTTGAATTTCAAAACGGTTTACATATTATTTCTAATACTTTAGTATATATTATACATATACTTTACAATTGCTACTTACATAAATCATAAAACAAAACTTGAACCAAGTACATGTTTCCAAATTCTTAATTAAAAAAACTCTTAATACACTAAATCAAGTTAGATTTTCCAAACATATGACATTGTTTTGTTTGAAAACATCATATGAACATTTAAAAAATTCTGTTAATGTTAAGAATATTTGCTACTAAGTACATAAAACAAGATTTCTATGTTTATAAACTTGAAACTAAATATATGAGCGGTTGCACGGATCAAGATCTAGTTTAACTTAAGTTAAGTTATTCCTCACTTTACGATTGGGTAAAACAAGTTTGAATGATTTTTATACATACTTTATACAAAAATTGCACTCTGTAACCACAAAAAAAAATTTGCTAAGTAGCTAAAAACATATTATATCTCCTTCTTTATGTTCCTATCTCTCTCTCTAAAAGTCTAATCTTTTTTTTCTATTTTTCTTTTTTTTCATGGCTATTCTACAAATAAGCACTGCTTTATAACTTCATCTCCTCAATGCATAAGCTTTGTTATGCATGCAGATTTTGTTTTTCTTTTTTGTTGTAAAAGAGCAAGACAGATATCAACAATCTTGAAAATAACCGAAGCTAAAATATTTCTTATTTCTTAGTAGACAAACTAATTTAAAAATCATGGTCCAGACAAATTTCATGACCATATAATTTTAGTTTCTCCTAAATATAAAACATAAAAAAAATCTCAAAATGTAAATTCAAAAGTTCTCTCTTTAGATTCGTTTATACATTAGTATATCACATGTATGAATGTATGATATATGTTTTCTATATGTTTGTCCACTACAACACCTGTCGCGTGTTAGGACTTAAAAGAATAGTTTTCTAGGATAGTGGCAGATAATGTAATAATCTCCACGAAACAACCTTTTAATTGATTTTTTATTAAAAGAGTAGAGATAAGTAGCCAATCAATAACGACCAGAAACAAAGTTTCTAACAATAATCACAAAACGCGTAATTATCCATAAGGCCAGGGGTATTTATATTCGCACCCCCACAATCCTTTTGACATCAACACCCTTCACAAGCGTAAACTGAAAACCTTAAAGCTGGCTCACAAGTAGGACCCATTGGCTTTTGATCTACCTAAACTTAATAAACATTTGATGCTTCATTTAGAAATTTATACTGTTATCATCAGACATGTAAATTCAGTTTGCGTAGTTTGTTTTTGAGAAGGGGTATTGAAATAACATGCTAATTATCATAAAAAATAAAACTTTATTACTACTTCTGGTTGAAAGAAAACATTAGCCTATGACTTACAAAATTAGAAGTAACTTGTAATATTTACAAAATAAGGATGGATTTGGACCAGTCTGCTATTTTAGCTCTGCATGAATTATTAATTGTTAGGTGATACATTGTTTCCTTGCTAGAGTAGATCCGGTGAGGATATAGATGTAAATTACTGATATACACATAATTGCACGATTTTATAATTAATTCATATATAAAAAGCTAAGTCTTTGATTACAAAAAGATGTCTAAATTGTTTAACAAACGGAGAAAAAATGATATTAAGGGTGTCAAAATAATGTTGTTTTTTCGTAAAGTAACTAATAAATAAAATATATATTTTTATCCTATCTTATTTCCGTGCTAAATCAGTGTCCGCATTTAAAGATACAGAGAGAATCTAGGGTAAAATTGTGTACCGGATTTCGAAATTTTAGCTGTTTAAAAATGTATTTTTATTCCGAAAGAAGAAGACAACATATTTGTAAATAATTTATAGATTGTGATTTGAAAGACTTTCAGTACAAACAACTGAACAAGCGAACTAAATCCTCACTAGTATTTTCTTTATCGGATACCATTATTGATGAGTTTTTGTAAAAGAACTTCATATCCAAAAAACAATAAAAATGAAAAGGTAAAATTTTAGATACCATTTCTCCACCAAAAAGTTACAAAAATATATAAATTTTTATGACATCTGCCTATTTAAATTAATTATTTTTAATATCATATAATTAAGAAGTACTGATATAATAATTCATAGAAACTACTCTTAAAATCGATCATCAGATCTCTAAAAACAGAAAATGTAAAAATGTGAGTAGATCACGAGAAAGGGAAAAAAAAGAAGGGAAGGAGCGAGTGTTGACAAAATATCACGTCACTGTTATTAGAAGCCTCTTTCGTTTCCGTATTTATTATAAATATTTTTGTTTAGAAAAAAAACAAATCAGATAAATATAAAAAAAAGAATATAAAAACTCTTATTCGTTTATGATTACTGCATTTCGCTAATAGAATCTGAGCGATAGAAAAGGCAGCGACAAGGAGAGAGAGAGATTGTAGAAGACGGCTTGAGAGCTATCTTTCTTCTTCGTCCATGGAGTTTCTTTTATTTAGCCCTCTTCTTCAACACTAAACTGTCGCTAATTTAGATTCTCTATCTCTACTGATTCAAAAAATTCGGTATTAATTAATTTCTCCCTTTTTTAATCCTCTTTTTAATTCCATTTATCGATAATCCGTCGCTGATTTGGGAGTGAGTGTTTCCAGTAACCAACGATTAAAGATGATTTTCTCGTCTGTTCAAAGTGCGATCAGACGATGAGAGGTACAATCTCTATCAACCTAATTTCTTATATTATACTATATTTTTTCTTTTATTCTTTAATTAGCTAATCTGTGTTTGCTAAGTCATTTAAAAGTCAAATCAATGTAGAAACTATTTAATATATACCATATGTGTCTGGATTCTGATTATTCAAAAAAACATAAACAAGGATCTAGTGCTAAGATGCTACAGAGAATTTATTGATTTGCTGTTTCACGTGTTTGCGAATCATCATGTGATTGTATAAACTTTGAATCTGAATCAATTCAGCAGAATCTTGGGGAACAAGAGTAGTCCAGACACTGGTGAAACCTTTTTTTTGCCCACAATGAGTGAAGATTTCAACGGTTGCAGTTGGTCTGCGTATCGCCGCGGAGATGGTGCAAATGTTCAGTATCACAGCGGTGGTTCGATAAGAGCTGCGGCGTACTCAGGAGGAGGGTACTACGAGAGAGATTTCATGAAGCAGACGATGCTTGAGCACGAAGCTGTATTTAAGAACCAGGTTTCTTTCTATTCTGTCTACTAATGTTATTGAGTTTCCTTTCCTCATTTAAAGATTTTTTGAGTTTGTTTTGTATTTGAAATGGAAGGTGCATGAGCTTCACCGTTTGTACAGAGTCCAGAGGAAGTTGGTGGATGAAGTTAAGGGAAAGAGCTGTAAAGAAGAGTTTAATTTGAGTGATTATACGTGTGAGAATGCAAGTAAAAGGCAGTTTCCTGGGTATGGAGAAGGGAACGGCTCTCAAGTTTGTAACGGTCGTTTGCTAAATGGGTTTAGCTCGAGAGACGGGAACGAGGTTTTTCCTGTGAAGGCCGGGAGAAAAATGATTGATCTTCAACTCCCTGCTGATGAGTATCTTGATGCTGATGAGACTGGTGATACCCATGAGATTGCGGTCTTCCCTCCATTCAAACGGTCGAAATCTGGAAGAGGGGATGCTTCTCATCAGAGCAACTCTTCAGGGTCTTGCTTGGATGTGAAGAACTCAAACGGCTTAGCTGATTTGAATGAGCCACTCAAATGGCAAGATTCGGAACCTGTGTCTCTGTCCAGTGATATGCATTCTCATTACGGGAGAAACAATGCAGATGTTCAAGGACAGTGGTTGAAGAAAGACGCAAGTCAAAATGGATGGATGGTCCTTGAAGCAGGTGACCTTTATTTCATAATTACCATGCTCTGCATTTTCATTTTGTTTCGTTTCATTTCATTTCTCTAATCTTTGAAATGTGTGTCTTCCTGCTCACATCCACTTTTGCCTATCTTCTATTTCTCAAATGTTTTCACGTGGCTGTGTGTTTATAGGGCACAGCAGAAGCACACAGAGAGACCAGCTGCACCTGCCTTCCCATTCTGTACAAGTACTCTCTAAAAATGGATTTCAACCTCAGAGTTACCCTACAACTGATGCTAAAGAGGTAATATTCTCCGGGGAAAGAGCATATCGTAAGCTGGAAGTTCGTTCGAAGGATCCTCAAGCTTCTTATGATAGCTACGTGGAATCAAGTGTGGCATCTAATGCTCCAAGGTTACACAATGACTACCGCCCTGACTTCGTAAGACCATGGAGCCATTGGTCTTCATCATGGGAGAATCATAGGAGCAGCTCACATCAAAAGTCTTACCCTGTTCAAACGAATCCCTACCTGACTTTTGTCACTCATGCAAGGACAGATTCAAGTTTTGAGATGAGAAGTCCTGTCTCTAACGGGATATATCATGGATTCTCTCCAGGTTCGAAGGAGGCTGCCTTTAGTTTCCATCCAGCCGGCTTTAGACCAAATGCTTCTTCAGTTGAGGTAGTGAAGAACCAGAGTTTTGAGAGCCTTCAAGGGCCAAAAGAGCAGGAACTCTCAGCTGGGTTGCACTGGTTAAAACCTAAGCCACTTTACAAAAGTGAAATATCTACTGGCTTCTTGGATTTGAATGCTTCGACAAATCAATCCGTTGATGGAACTAAAACTGGGGAGGCACTGAACAGCATTTCGCCTCTGAAGAGTTTGAGATCATCTGCTTCATGCTCTTATAATGCCAAAGCGGGAAGAGTTGAAATGATCAACCCACAGAATGGTAGAAAAATCATTGGGTGCCCAATCTTTGAGAAGCATACTATTTGCAAAGAGGAGCACACCTTGATAAAGCGCGACCTTGATATCAACTTGCCATGTGATGCCCCGGTTTCTGCTGACCAGCATGGTACTAAAGCCTTTCGTGTTGAAAAGGAAGAAGAAAACAAGGCTGGCAACTTCAGACAGTACATTGATCTGAATTCATGTGCTAGTGAGGATGATGAAGACTCGGCCCTGCATTCCAGTCTGAGAGTGAAAAGAAAAGGAACCATTTGTATAGACTTGGAAGCTCCCCCTAGTCTGGAGAGTGAAGAAGAAGAAGATGGAGAAACTTGGGCATTGATGAAAGGCCAAGGCGAAAACTCTTTGGATGAACTCATCAAGGAAGCAGCGCAAGCAATAGTCGCCATCTCATTGTCTGACCACCAACGTCTTCCCGATGACGCAGCTTCCTCTTCAACTGATGCGGCTGCCAAAAGTCCGCTCTCTTGGTTCGCAGGCATTATCACTTCTCATGGTGATGAGTTAGAACGAAAAGCTGATGCTTCTCCAGAAGCCAGAGACTGTTCTTCTGGGGAGATTGATTACTTTGAAGCCATGACCCTTAAATTAAATCCAACCAAGGAAGAAGACTACATGCCGGAGCCCCTAGTCCCTGAGAATCTGACATTCGAGGGGACGGGTGCGAACAGACCAAGAAGAGGACAAGCAAGACGAGGAAGACCAAAGCGGGATTTCCAGAGGGATACTCTCCCTGGACTCCTGTCTCTATCGAGACACGAAGTCACTGAAGATATCCAATTACTTGGTGGGCTTATAAAAAGCAGAGAGCATAGTTTAAATTCTGGAGTGGCTGCAAGACGGAACTCAAAAAGAAAACGAATCATAAGCCAAGCTCCAGTGTGCCCGTCAATGGCGCAGCCAATGAATGAGAGCGTATCAGTGGTGGGACTTGAAGACAGTAAGCTTACAGGATGGGGGAAAGCAACAAGAAGACCGAGGAGACAAAGGTGCCCTCCTGCAGGTAATCTTGCAACCGTGATCTTAACATGATAGTTTCTGGAAATAATAGTATAGATTGGAATGAATCAAACCTTGAAACATTATAAGAGAGTACAATTACTATACAATAGATTGATGTTCATTGTTGGGGGGTGTTGTATATCTTGTTTTCTGTAAGATGGGACCAAATATGATCTGCTTTGTATTATATAAAAGCTTGGTTGGCTATAAAAAGATATGTTAATTACTGTCAAGGTAAAAGGTATGATTTGAACATGAGCAAGATTAAATGTCTTGATGGTTTAGAGATTAATACACCCTACCTAAACATAAACTTAAGCTTTTTTTTATTCACAAACATAAACTTAAGCTTCTTTTTTTTTGATCAAAACATAAACTTACGCTATAATATAAAAAAAATAGTTTTACAGCAACACTTTTGCTATAACTCTCCAATAGCATGATACATATTCAAAAATATAGCAAGAAGTATTATAAAAACCTTTCTTGGAAGTCAAGAAATGAGGACTCATAAAGGAAAAGATAGCAAAGTTTGGTCAACTTCACCGGTGCTGATATGATTATGAGCAAATAAAATAGGAGAACTTTGATTTACCTTCTGAACCAAAAGTATTCTTGAATCTGAAGCAACAATAAAATGAATACAGATAGGAAGCAATAATTATGTGTGTAACAAAATTGCGGTTACTAGTGAATTCATTAATCAATAGGAGCAGGAAGATTGAGATCGATGAGAGTATGCATCTCATGAGCTACTTGGTGTTGTTGGATCACCAAAGTCCTGTGCTCATGATTACCAATGAAATGTGATCTCTTGTGACCACCTAAAGCTTGTCCTGATTTAAACACCCTGAAGCAAATAGGACACTCATGACCTTTACTTTTCTTCTTTGCACCACCACTACCATTTGCTTTCTTAACCATTGGGGGTTTACTATTATGAATCTTGATTGTATCCGCACAAGAATCAGTCTCCAAGCTATGCTGATCACCACTGTCATACACAGATTCAGTGAACTCATACCTCATTTTCTTTTGACCGTAAGTGGTAACGCCTGTTCTGCTTCTCCTCAGATCATACTTAGTCGAAGAACGATCTGATCCTGTCCTGAATCTGTTCAAGCTCTTATCCTGTGAGCTGTCGAATCCAGTGTTCCTGAGGAAGCCATCAACAGTGACATCTGAGTCCAACTTCTTTGGTCCATTCCTGAAGTAGCCAGAATCAGAATTATCTGAAACATAACCATTATCCTCACCAGTTCTCAAATGGTCAACTCCTACTCCAAGTTTGTCTTTCTTACAAAACTCCTTCACCTTGGAGATCTTCAGCTGTTCTCCTGAAGATGACTTGGTCTCAAGAACAACAGAGTTGTTGTCTGAGGACTCAGCAAAAGAGTTCACAAACAAGGTATGTCCTTTCTTGAAACCTGAATCATCCCTAGACAGCATCATCAGAGACAATGCCATTTGCTCTTGTTCCGTCTCAATCTCAGACTCATCAGAAGATGCTGAATCGTACCCAACTTCAAAACCATCATCCTTGTGGTGATGATTATGTTTCACAACTCTCTTAGATCTTCTCCTGGTAGGAGACATAGAAGCTTCAGTATCAGATTGACTATCCATCACAATCTTCTCTCTCTCTGAGTGAGAAGCCATGTGACCACAAAGAGCTTTCGAAGAAGGGAAACCTTTACCACATTCTCTGCAACGAAGAAGTTGCTGTTGATGTAGATGCTGCTGATGTTTCAGAGCCATCATCTCTCTCTGATCCACAAACCTCTTGTTCTTTTTAGGATTCTCTCTCAGACCGTAGCTAGACTGACCTCCATTTTCATAAATTACGAGCTTATTGTGTTCATCCTCATCTGAATCAGCTGTGTTCTTGTTGTTCATGTGAGTTCTGATGTGACCTCCCAGTGATTTCCCACAAGCGAACCTCTTGTTACAGAACTTACACACAAACTTTCTCTCGTTGCACTGCTCCATCTTAATTATGATCAAACACTATATAAGCAAAGATCAGAAGAAGAAAGACAAGAAAAGGTGAAGTTAGTGAGAACCCATTTGTCTGGTTTACCTCAAGTCGTCGAAGGAACACTGAAATCCCCTGCAGATGCTAAGTGAGAGAAGGGGAAGAGTGAATCATCAAGCTTAAAGCTTGATACTTTCTCACAGAGATCAGGTTCTGGGGGAATGTAACAGTCCTCTCTTGTTAACTTCAGATCCTACCATCAAGCAAAAGAGAGAACACAAAAGCAGGAAACAAATAAAACAGACTTTGAAATATCTAAAGTTAGGAGATCTCTGCTCTTTTTGGGGCTGGGAATGAAATGACAAGGAAACAAATTATAATTATAATCAGATTAACAAGATCCAGTTTTCTTATTTCCTCTGTTTCATTTTGTAAGTAATCTGATTATAATTATAATCAGATTTACAAGATACAGTTTAAGATAATTTTTTTTGTTTCAAAAGTTTTAAGTAATTTTCATATTTCAATACAACCTTTTAGTTATCAGATATTGCTTACCAATACAACCTATTCTTTAATTAATCATCATCCTCCCTCTGGTTCACCATGTAATTAGTTTAACTTAACTGCACTAATATCTAATGGATATCCGAACTCGAATGGATAGCCGAAGATAACCGAACATATGTATATTTAACATTATATTTCTAGTTTATTTTTCTCATTTTATTCAAAATATTTTTTTATTAACGTTATACGTAGTAGAAGATCAGATAATATAAATATAATTATGAATTGTTATTCACTTGAAAAAAATGTCAAGCTTTTTGTTTTGTGCATTAACAAAAATTGTATCTAAAGTTCTAAATCAATAATCAAATTAATGTATTTTATTTTAAAATTTGATCTCCAAATCTATTAATCATTTAATCTATTGAAAATTAAAATAAAAAAATAAGTCAGAGATGTATTTTTAAGTATAAAAAACTTGACTGATAAAAAATTGATTTTTTTTTCAAAATCTAAATATCTGAAACCCGACCCGAAATAACCAAACCCGAACTAATATGTTTATAGCCTTAATTAATTTTTTTCTATATATATAAAAACAAATTTATAAATAAGATAGTTTTTATATATAGTGTTTTTATTTTATATATATATATCTAAAAACGAATTTATAAATAAGATAATTCTTATATATTGTGTTACTATTTTAAAATTATTATTTCTGTTATAAAAGTTAAAATAAGATATAAAAAAATTAGCTATAACTATATTATTATTTGTGAAATGGTTATATAATTAAAAAAGATTATTATTAATAATATTATTTAAAAAATAAGAGAATTCATATATATTGTGTTGTTATCTTAAGATAATTGTTTCTACTATAAAAGTTAAAAAAATAAGATATAAAATAATTTATAATTAAATATTAATGAAACAAAAATATTTGTATAAAAATATTTTCGAAAATATTTATAATATGTTAGTGTTTTCAAAATTTTAATACAACAATAGCATATATTTTAATGATAAATTTCATCATATATAAATAACTTATTTAACTTGTCAGGATGATTTTTAAATTAATAAAATATAAATTAATAAATACTTGTAAGAAAATTATGGTTGCATATGTGGATAACACACTTAGTTTTGAAATTAAAAAGAAAAAGGATCTTCAAACTGGGGCCCATCTGTTTCTTTGGTCAAAGCCTGACCGTATCTAAAAGACTTTTAACTTAAACTTATATATAAACTAGATATGAGCCCGTTGCGTTGCAACGGTTTTTTTTTGATATTTTAATTTAATAAAAACATAAAATAATAAAATATTTTATTATAATTTTATGATTGTTTTTTACATAAGTTGTGAAGATTTATTTTATAGTTAAAAACAGTTGTTCTACATAAGTTTAAGTTAATACATGTATTTTATATATCATGGTTCATAGACGAATTGCTATCAAATTTGTACTTAGATTAAACAAAAACTATACACTTTCTTATGAAAAAAAATTGAAAGTCAAATAACATCAATTGAGTCAATTACATATGTAAAAAGCTTCTTAAATATATTGTACACAACAACAACAACGCATCAGTCAGGTATCCAAACTTCACTGATGCTGGTGTTAAACATACCGTCATTGGTAAAAAGCTAACGATTACATAGTTCAGATTCAACATTATAATAAAACCAGTCTAATGAGTAAAATCCTTTTTTTGGCGAATAAAAAAGATAAAAATCTATTTCACGATAGTTCTTGGATTTTTCATTATATTGATGACTTATTTTAAGAATAGTAATATGTTGTCTTCCATAAATTTTGATTCATATTTTTGTTTATAATCACATAGTTTTAAACAGTTTATTAGTTTTTCTTTGTTTTCTTAACAAATACTTCACTTTTAATTATTTTTCAAAAAAAATATTAGTTATAGTTAATTAAAACATATAAAACTGTGAACTCTCTCTATATTGTTTAAGACTAATGTTACACAACATCAATCAATATGTATTATTGATAGTCACTTAAATATCAAATATATTGCTAGATAAAATATCAAATTTGATTGATTTAGCATTGATAGTGTGATTTTAACATATTTTTCTATATATCATATATTACTGAAATTTTTTTAATATATAATATTTTGTAGAAAGCCATTGTCGTTATGTTTTAAAAATCTAATGCTCTGTAGTTATAATGATTTTTGATAATGTGGCCTATAACTATAAAACATGACTTGACAAATATAGACAACCTCTTTTAAGTTTTAACTTTTACTCTTGTTGACATTAGATAGCTAATTCATACATGGAATAGATATTTTCAGTTTGAAATACCATCTTGCATATGTTGGTCTAGGAATAAAAATTCATTTTCGCACATAACTTTCAATTAAGATTTCTGTTTCAATTACCTAGGTCTTCTCTTTGATTTAAATTCTTTAATAGTTGACCTACAATAATATAACCAATTTTCTTAGTAGCATGGAGAAATCTATTTTTTCATGTATCTTGTGGTTAAGATTTATGCTTCAATAATTAGTAATCTTATATATATATGTATATATATAAGTAATCTTATATTTGATGTGAATAATTTTAGTTTATTTTAAAATAAACTACAATTATTTAAATAAGTGTAGTTTATTTTATTACAATCTTTCAACTACTATTAAACAATATTTTACAATTTTCTTCTGTTCAATATTAGAGAGAAGAACAACTAATATCAAATATTTTTTACAATTTTATTTTCTTATTGTAGATGTTTTTGGTTTGTGAGTTTTCTTAAAAGGAAATTAACTATTTAAATAATAAATTTGATTATTTATAAAAATATATTTGAAATAATTATTCTACAAATATTTCTTTTGATTAGGATTTGAAGAAAGTAAAACTAATATTAAACACTCTTTTACAATTTTTTTATGTTCAAGATTATAGAGAAAGACAACTACTATCAAATATTTTTTACAATTATATTTTCTTT
>OVBX01002082.1:0-21985 GCA_900406325.1 Erucastrum elatum | reverse complement strand
TCTTCTGCGAACCATGCTAAGTTTTGTGTGATCAAAACTTAACATTCCTTCAAATATATAACCTCCCAAAAGCTTGGCTCCATATCCCGACCTTGACTTCCTCGACCATTTTACCCAGAAGGGNCCCCCCCCCCCCCCACACCTTTTTTTATTGGCAAAATGATGGTACTGATCCGTCATAAAAATTTCACGCCCCACCAGGTAGAATTCTTCTTAAACCTCTGTGATCGGGTTCCGATTTGCTGAATATCGGATAGTGGTCTCTCCAAGTCTGAGAAATGTTGTGATCCAAGAAGTACATTCGCTCGCTCCTGAAAGCTTGTGGGTTTTCCTGATACCTCTGCCTCAGCACATTAATTCAAGCATCTATATGCTGCATACAAGATGACTTAAGTATAAATCGTCTGGAAAGTCGTCTACTTGAACGACTTTCCAGACGACTTATCAGTAAGTCGTCTACTTGGACGACTTTCTAGACGACTTTCCAGACGACTTATCTTTAACTCGTCTGGTAAATATAAGTCGTCTGGAAAGTAGTCTACTTGGACGACTTTGCAGACGACTTTCCAGACGACTTATATCTACCAGACGACTTTCCAGACGACTTTGTAGACGACTTTCCAGACGACTTATATTTACCAAACGACTTAAAGATAAGTCGTCTACTTGGACGACTTTATAGACGACTTTTCAGATGACCTATATTTAAGTCCAGACGACAAAGATACAAGATAAGCAGAAGACTTACGCAGTCTTCCAGCCATGCCCTGGCAGTCCGGAGGATGTGATACCACCAAGTTGGTGATGTACGTGGTTTTTCATCTTGCTTAGTGAAATAATGACTGCAAATAAAAAAACAATCAGTTTTAGATCTAAATCAAGCTACTGGTAGACTAAATCAAACTATTATGTGTAAAGCAATCACTTACGGATCAGTTTTCAACCAATCAGCGAGTTCCTTCAACTTAGGTCTGTTTACTGGCTGAAATGGATAAATATAAGTCGTATGTAAAGTCGTCTACAAAGTTGTCCAAGTCGTCTACTTGGACGACCACGTAGACGACTTTCCAGACGACCCATAGTTAAGTCCAGACGACAAAGATACAAGATAAGCAGAAGACTTACGCAGTCTTCCAGCCATGATTTGGCTGTCCGGAGGATGTGATACCACTAAGTTGGTGATGTACGTGGTTTGTCCTCATGCTTAGTGAAATAATGACTGCAAACAAAAAAGCAATCAGTTTTGGTAGACTAAATCATGCTATTATGGGTAAAGCAATCACTTGCGTATCAGTTTTCAACCAATCAGTGAGTTCCTTCAACTTAGGTCTGTTTAGTGGGGGAAATTGATTATAGGCTGCCACTTATCTTTCTTTTTCCTTTCCGTATAAGGAGATATCTGCGTGGGAACAGGTTTCTTCGCTCGTTCACTCCTTGCACGCACAGAAGCATCCAACTTTTGTCTGTATCTAGCACCCGCCAGCTCACAGTCCGAAGCAGTGGGAGCTGTTTTGTCCAATACAACCAGGCTCGGTTATGAAACTGGAACGCTTGATTCTGAAACTGGAACGCTTGATTCTGGAACTGGAATGCTTGATACAACAATCTCTTTGGAGGAGACACCATCTGTTTTATCCTCTGGCAAGCTTTTCTTTCCCGAATTCGCCTCATCACGAATTTCTCTCTGCAATATAAATAGCACACTAGTTAACCCTGGACGACTAGTTGACCATTGACAACTTAAATGTAAGTCGCCCAGACGACTTATCAGTAACTTATCAGTAAGTCTTCTGAACGACTTAAAATTAAGTCGTCTGGACAGCTACTTAACCCTGGACGACTTAATTCTTGTTGAGAGAGGATTTTGTTACTAACCTTGGATTGTTTGGCTTGAGGGGTAGTCTGTTTCGCTTGAGGAATAGTCTGTTTGGCTAGAGGGGTAGTCTGTTTCGCTTGAGGAGTAGTCTATTTGGCTAGAGGTATAGTCTGTTTGGCTTGAGGGGTTGTGTAATAACCATGTTCATAAGTAAAAAGTCAAAGACCTTGACTTTAGTCGTGGTCGAAAGACAGTTTTCTGCCGGTACGAGAAAATCGATAAAAACCGAACAAAAAAAAATCAACGTTTTGAAACCAAAGAAGGAGGAGTATTGTCTAAGTAAATCAAGATATGATATTCAGAAGATGAAGAAGAGTTTTTTGAAGTTGATGACATGGCGGAAAAAGTGAAGACCCGATGACATGGCGACCACTGATTGGTTACGAAGCAGTGACGGAGCGATACGCGTGGCAAACTCTCATTGGCTGGAACGAAACTTGGCGACCAAATTACGAAGCTTCTAGAAGACGAGATTTGGCGACCAAGCAACGGGAAAACTTGGGGAGAAAGGTAAAAACCTTCCGGAAGCACGGTTACTTGCCGCGGAAGTTTCGTAGTGGGACATGTGTACATTTCTTTTCATGCATGGATGCCATTTGTCCAGTCCAGCTCAGCCCTCCATTTCTATAAATACCAGACCCCTCCCATTCATTTTTCTCATTCCAAAAACGTGAGAGCTTACCTTAGAGAGAGAGAGGTGAGTTAGAGAGAGAAACCGAGAAAAAAGAGTGTTTTCGGGTAGTTTTTAGTTAGTGTTTTTGGGGGGTTAACTAGGGGTGCTGGGTAGTCTCTGTAGTCAGCAGCTAAGGTGGGTTTCTAAGAGGTTTCTTGTGTGTATCTTGTGTGTGTGTTTTGTATGCAGGTATGAGCTTGACCAACAGGTCTTAAACGGAGACTCGGGGCATAGTTAATCGATTTTCTGCAGGGCCCCGGGGAAAGTGTGTGCTGCTTGCATGCATTTTGTGTGATTGATTGATTGTTGTTTTATTTTTCACTCGCTTAGTTGTTAGGTTTAGTCTAGACTTAGGATTGTTTGGAGGTTTGAAGCTTCGCTCCTTCATGTTTGTTGTGTTTTAGTCTAAACTAGGACGAGTGATTGTTGTGCTTTGAGTCTAGATGGACGTGGAGGTTAGAGGTAGAGCTCCCTCACGTTTGTTGATTGCTTGTGTGACATCTAGACTAAAGCATGGGCCATCTCGGGGTTAGATTAGGGGAAGCCTAATTCTCCGAAGATGTTCGAGACCGTAGAGTTAGATTGGGTGATACCCAATTCTCTAGTGGTGGAGTGACCTACTCTTCATGGCTTGTCACGTGAAGTGGGTCGCGCCCATGGAAAAGCGCTGCATGACGATGCGGCCCGGGTTAGATTGGGAGAAGCCTAATTTCCGGAGATGATATTTTCCGACCATGTGACTGTTGTGTTTGTGATCGGGAGTGTTCAGTATGGAGATGTGTTAGGGCTCCGTTGTGTTGGGATCCCAGGATGTGTGCCATCCGAATTTAGTTTGTGTAGATCGAGTCTAGGATCGAGTCTAGCTTTCTTTTTGTAGTTAGGCCTCGGTGGTGAGACCATTTGTTTGTTTAGTAATTGCTTGTTTGCTTACTTGTTTGTTTGTTGCTTCTGCTGTGTTGTTTACTAACCAATTGTTGATTGTGTTTGGGGCATGGGCTGAAGGGGGTCATTGTTGTTTATTTTTAGGAACTCACTGAGTAATCTCGATTACTCATCCCCTCTTCTACTATGCAGGTAACCCGTAGGTAGGAAGCTTAGGGCGCAGCGGAACAGGAAGCGGCCGGTGTAGATTTGAAGTGGAATAAGCATAAGCGGACTACCTTTTGGAATGTATAATTACTTTCTTTTCACTTTGGCACTAGGCCGAGCGCTCAAACTCTGATATTTTGTATTGTAATTATTTGTAAAACGCTTTCTACCTAATATTAATAAAAATTATGTTTATATTCGTAGTTGTGTGTTAAATGATACTAGACCTTGTTCGGGTTGACACAACTCGATGATTGTGGTATGAGTTGTGAAGCCTTAGGCCATGACATCGAGGTCATAGCAAACTGGAACGGATTGGTCGAGAGTCTTGACTTGCTCTTGATTCTTGGTCGAACCGGTACGGTGAGCTATACTTGTGGCGCTCCCGGGACGTACCCGGTTAGTCCGGCTTGGTACGGTCCGGGGGTGTTACAGGTTGTCTGTTTGGCTTGAGGGGTAGTCTTTTTGGTTTGAGAAGTAGTCTGTTTGGCTAGAAGTGTAGTCTGTTTGGCTTGAGGGGTTGTGTGTTTGGTTAGAGGTGTAGTCTGTTTGGCTTGAGGGGTTGTCTGTTTGTTACTAATCTCGGTTTGTTTGGCTTAAGGGGCAGTCTATTTGTTACTAACTCCGGATTCTTTGGCTTCAGGGGAAGTCTGTTTGTTACTAACCCCAGAATCTTTGGTGACACCAACCATCTTCTCCACAGCTTCCACCCTATCAGACAGCTTCCTAATCTCATTGACGCACTTCTTAAACCCTTGTATCATGCAGTCAACTACGTCCTTGAACATATTTTCCATCTCCTTTCTGGTCATCCCACTAGCCTCTTCACTAGCCTCTTTAGGATCTCATTTACGAGCTTTCTTCAGAGGTCTTAGACTGTCTTCCTCCTCCTCCACCACAACCATCTCTTTGGCTCTCTTCGATGGAGTCACAACCTTAGGTTTTGTATAGACCTTAGTACCAGTGACTTCCCAGCAATCCATGGTCCACTTCCACGGTCTCCCATCATACATGACTTTAATGATGTTCTCTGCGGGCAGGTCATCAATCTCAGAGTCCCATTTTGGCCACATTTCACTAATGTTCTTCTCAACAAAGTTGATCACGCGTATCTGCAGTAAATAGAAGAATCGAGTTAGATATTTAAAAAAAAAAAACTAAATGGACGACTTAATTATAAGTCGTCTGGTCAGTCGTCCAGTTGGAAAACTTTCCAGACGACGTAATTAAGTTGTCCAGCTGGACGACCTTCCAAACGACTTATAATAAGTTTTCTACTAAGTCGTCCAGCCGAAAGACCTTCCAGACGACTTATAATAAGTCGTCTACTAAGTCGTTCAGCTGGAAGACCTTCCAGACGACTTTAATATAAGTCGTCTGCGCAGTCTTTTGGATTGAAGTAAATACATGTCTCAAGATAGCAGCTTTCATTGATCTGCGGCCTTTGCTGCCCTCGTAAGCCAATATTGGAGGAGACGGACTGTTTGCTCTGGGAACACCAATACTAGCACCCAATTCCGGCATAGCTGAGTACACCCAGACCTGAAGAACTTGTATAAACCCATCCACAGTGTAACAGCCAGTAATATCTTTGTTCCACAAAGAGTCCATCAGTACCTTAACGTGACTCTCCCCTATGGATAATTCTCAAACCATTCTAAATCCATCACTAGCCTTGCTAGACTAGATCGTGTAGCGGTTGAAAACTTTCTCCCTTCAATGAATCCAGTGAAGATGGAAAGGTACGCGAGCCGCTTGCGATCTTCCGGGGACCAATCCTCACATCTCTTCAGTGCTCCTATTATCTGATCAGTAGTTGGCCCAGCTTCCAGATGAACTCTCAGCATCCTCTAGAAAGAAACCATCTCTTTGGTAACTTCACATTTTGGTCTCTCAAGGTCTTCGATGTACTCGCAGTTTAGACTAGTGAGGTTTTCAAACTCTAACAGTGAAAACCTCATAGAANTACTTCTTCTTAATGTCCAGCTTGAAACTGAGCATGTAGTGAACCAGCCTTGAAGCCCAACCAAATCCATGCTCCTTGAACTTGATGAAAACTCCCAAACTCGACTACTTGAACTCTTCAAATTCGTCATCAGCCAGAGCTTCCCTAAGAGCAGTATGCAACTTGCTATTATCTGTATGATACGAAATGCTATTTTGGGCTTCTGGCTCTTCCTCTAATGTGTATAACCTACGGGAAAGTTCTGTAATATCCATTATTTTTTTCTGCAAAATAATCAAAGACAACAATAGAGATAAGCTAAACAAGCTAAATCTAACAAGAACACACATAAAAGTCACAACACAAGCTAAATCAAAACAAAGCTTAATATTTAGTCGTCCGTTAATAGGCGACTAAATATTAAGTCGTCTCACACTCTAAAATGAACTCCTAAACTAAAATGACTAAATTAACTAACTAACCACGTTATAAAATCAAATTATACTTCAATAGTGTTTACTATACACAGAAATGAACACGCTTAGGTAATTTTTAAATTTTTCAAAAACGGTTTAATGCTTTCCAAAATCTAACCCTGAGAACACATACAATACTACAACATATGTTGATGAAACTTAAACTAAAGAATATCATGACTCACTACTTTCACTCATCTATGCTGAAGACAATTGAAATTTGTTATATCTTAATTTATATCTCTTAAGACATATGTTAATTACATAATTCTTATTTTTCACTTATCAAAATATTTTTTGCAAAATTTTTAAATTATGTTTGAGAATAACTGTCCAGACGACTTTCAGTTAAGTTGTGTGGACGACTTATTTTCATCAGACGACTTGCGAGGGTTAGAAACGTAAAAAGAATTCCGTTTTTTTGTTGTTCACAAGGGTCTACTCAACTCAAGTGTCCCGTGTCTTCTACGTTCACTACCAATCATCAGAGAGAGACGGCGAACGCGGAGGAAGAGAAAGAGAGAGAGAGAGAGAGAGAGAGAGAGAGAGAGAGAGAGAGAGAGAGAGAGAGAGTCCACTTCCTCTCTCAACAACCATGAGGAATCCTGTTCTTCCGGTTTCCGATCCTCCTCTCGCCGGAGAGAATGATACCGACGACCGGCTTTTCAAAGGATCCGCCATGACCAAACGTGGCGCTTACGCTGCTCTCTCTTACATGTCCTGTGCAGGTTTTAATAATCTCCTCAGTTTCTTTAAGAGTAATGTCCAATTTTCAGATTCCAGCTGATTGTTAAAGTTTCATGCTTTGAGATTATTATGTTAATTGGCATTACAATTTGTATGTATGTTGTTATGTGTTTGGTGTTTTCATTGGCTGGCAGTGATGCTTCTGCTCTTCAATAAAGCAGCTCTCTCTTCCTATCACTTCCCCTGTGTCAACGTTATCACACTCTTTCAGGTATATACTATAACACAAAGATTGTCTTTTTGCAATCTCTAAAGTATCTTGACACTTTTTGTTACCACAGATGGTTTCTTCTACATTGTTTCTATACACGTTGAGGCGCAAAAAGATCATCTCTTTCGCTGCGGCTGATTCTGATAATAATGTCTCAGCTTTTGTTCCGTTGAAGACATTGTTTCACACCCTTCCTCTCTCAGTTGCATATCTTCTATACATGGTATTCTTTCTTTTACTGCACAAGCCTGGAAATGAATTCTATTAATAGTAACTTACCGCAAACTTCTTTTCAATGTTTTATCTTCCTGAAAGCTAGTCACTATGGCGTCTGTGAGAGGAGTTAATGTCCCCATGTACACCACGCTTAGGCGTACTACTGTGGCATTTACCATGGTGATTGAGTACTTGCTCACAGGTCAGAGATATACCCGGTCCATCATTGGAAGGTGAATCATATTTATCCAGCTGATGATGCACTTAAATGATATGACGCTTTTGAGTTTAAGTCCCTTCAAGTAAATGAGAATCTTTCTCTCTGATTCTTACCTGCACAAACTAAACTCTTGTATCTTTGATTGATATCAGTGTTGGCATTATCTTGTTTGGCGCATTTTTTGCGGGAGCTAGGGACTTGTCATTTGATTTTTATGGATATGGTATCGTTTTCTTAGCCAACATAACAACTGCAGTTTATCTAGCAACCATATCCCGGACTGGTACAGTACTAGTCACCTGCTTTCTGCATATATTGTTTTCGTACTCAGAGTCTAATGTCTGGTTTCTCCAGGGAAATCAAGTGGCTTGAGTAGCTTTGGCCTTATGTGGTGCAATGGTAATCTCAACAGATCGCAAAAAAAAATTGATTCTAAACTCTCAATATTTCCTTTGAATTTGTGAGTTTTAACATGATAGGAATTATATGCGGTCCTATACTGATGATATGGACATACGTTTGCGGTGACTTGGAGAGGACTATTAACTTTCCTCACCTCTTTTCTCCCGGTTTCATGGTACTGTAAATCAATCTTCTGCCTTATTGTATCTGTTTTTCTTGAGGAGACTGATGATCTCTTTTCTTGTTTGTGTTCTACACTTCTCAACCAGGTTGTGTTACTCTGTTCGTGTGTATTGGCTTTCTTTTTGAACTACAGCATTTTTCTTAACACCACTCTCAACTCGGCTCTCACGCAGACAATTTGTGGCAATATGAAGGTCGGTTTCACTTTATAATTGTGAAACTATTCTGTCAAAGACGAAGGACTTGTAACTATCTGTTTCAAAGGTCTTTTGGGTCTTATGATTGAAGTAGGGACTTTGAACATTAAACATCATCGTTGCAGGACGTATTCACGGTTGGACTAGGCTGGTTGCTATTTGGTGGACTCCCATTCGACCTGGTATTTATTCTTCACCATCTCATTTTACTCTATCGAACCTATAAACTCTCCTCTACATTTGCCACATCTCAGTACTGCTTCTTTTATTTTTTGGTTTGTTCACGCAGATGAATGTGATTGGACAGCTTTTTGGTTTCTTCGGGTCTGGTTTATATGCATACTATAAGATAATTGGGAGGTAACTACTCCAAAACAAGGAAGAGCTATTCACAAACGGGAGTGGCCCTAGTGACTGATTAAAAGGTGGTTAGTTGATGGTATTCAATTTTGCAGGTGAAGTAGATTAGAGTAGTATTAATAATGTGACGCCTCATTTTATCTGAACTTGTGTATTCAATAAGGCAAAACATAACAAACTATTGTTTTCTTGGTTTTCACCCTTGTTGATAATAGTGAATGATATGGAAATGTTGTTCTACCTCTAAACAAACGGTAATCAAGCAGAAAGAGTTAGGTAAAAAGCAAAATATTACTTGAAGGGTTTAAAACTGCAATTTATTATTAATATTTTATTATATAAACCTTAGTTTTCAAAGTTACTAATTAACACGATCGCGACACATGTCAGTTATATATTTTAGATTGCGACATGTGTTATATAATAAAATAGTAATTATCTTTTTTTTACAAAACCTATATACCAAATTTATTTATACAATATTTAACATTAATTTTCCTATTTTCCTACTCTCATAATAAAAAAAATATAATCTTCTTAAAAAAATTTGTAATTATCCTTTTAAAAATAGAAACTTTTCATACTTTCATAGTAGTGAAAAGATAATCTTCTTTGTGAAAATATTGTAAAGATTTTTTTTTAAATAGTACTTTCGTTTTATAAAGATTTTTTTTTAAATAGTACTTTCGTTTTATAAAGATTTTTTTTTAAATAGTAAATTTCGTTTTATACAAATCCTATATACTAAATTAAATTTATACAATATTTAACACTAATTTTCTTCTTTTCCTATTCTCATAATAAAGAAAAGATAAACTTATCAAAAAAATTCTTAATTATCCTTTTAAAAATATATACCAGAAAAATGTCTGCTTAAAGTTGATTTCCCTTTAAAAAGATTCACATGATAAAAAAAAATTATTAAAAAGGTAATAGTAGTTTTAGTTTTAACAAAATCTATACCAAAACCAATTATTAAATCTACATTATATAATACTAATTTTCCTTTAAGAAATTTTAGATTGCGACATGTGTTATATAATAAGATAGTAATTATCCTTTTTTTTACAAAACCTATATACCAAATTTATTTATACAATATTTAACATTAGTTTTCCTATTTTCCTACTCTCATAATAAAAAAAATATAATCTTCTTAAAAAAATTTGTAATTATCCTTTTAAAAATAGAAACCTTTCCTACTTTTATAATAAAGAAAAGATAATCTTCTTTGTGAAAATATTGTAAAGATATTTTTAAAATAGTACTTTCGTTTTGTAAAGATTTTTTAAAAATAGTAACTTTTGTTTTATACAAATCCTATATACTAAATTAAATTTCTTCAATATTTAACACTAATTTTCCTATTTTTCTACTCTCATAATAAAGAAAATATAAACTTATCAAAAAAAATCTTAATTATCCTTTTAAAAATATATACCAGAAAAATGTCTGTTTAATGTTGATTTTCCTTTAAAAAGATTAACATGATAAATAAAAAACATTAAAAAGGTAATAGTAGTTTTAGTTTTAACAAAACCTATACCAATATAATACTAATTTTCCTTTCCTAAAATCATGAAAATATAACTTTAAAGAAATAAAAAGCTACTTAAACCAAAAAAAAATTCAAATATTTTTTAATGTTAATTTTCCTTTTTTAAAGTCCTAATTAAAAAAAAACATAACCCAATAGGAACTATGATTATTCACACCTATATATATAGATGTAAACTCTCTCATATTTGATCAATAAACATAGTTATTGATTCAAAAAAATATAAAGTGATGTTTCATATCTTCTTAACCGCAGTTTTTTTTCTTCATAGAGTGATTTTGGTTTGTTTTGTCCATATTATCATGATTCTTATATTAATTACATAGACAAATCGTTATTGACGTTTTATTATTTGTATTCCTTCTTTACCGTCGCTAATACATAATGATGATAATGATCATTACTTTTCGTTTCATAATATTGCTATTATGATTTCTTATGTGTGTTTGTCCTAATTTTAATTTTCTAACTAAAATTGTAATTTATTTTGTTACCAGGAATTATAAAAAACAATAACTTTAGTAAGTTATTTAACACTAGATCAGTTAAACAAAATACGTTCTTACCGTCGTAGTTCGTCTTACTAGAAAGTGGGAAGCAAGAAATTTAAATAAGAACAATGAGCTTATAGGCACGAACTTTCTCTTACTCAATGAGAAAGTAAATATTTTTTACAAAAAAGTTAAAAAAATATTATATAATTTTATTATTAATTATATAATTTGTTTATTATTTAGGAAAATACTATTCAATGTTGTGTGCAGCCTTCTCTTTTTGAAAATTTTGGAGATGGATTACACGAAGGAGTTGTTATTGAAATCTGCAATTTTAATATGCAAGATTGCAATAAAACCTACAAAGTCCCAGATCATAAATTTCAGATAAGTAACGTCATTGTTACTAAGATAGCACTTTATGATATATTTCATATTGTTACAGTTTCAGATAAGTGTTATATTGTTACACAATGTTTCTTATTATATAAAGTTTGGTTTTTCAAAGTTACTAATTAACATGATTGCGATACATGTCAATTATATATTTTAGATTGTGACATGTATCAAAAATATAATACCATTCGCTTTCGTTTAGGAATGAAAAGAGATTTAGAAAAGTAAAATTCTCAAATATATTCTTAAGGTTCTTTTTAAGATCTTAAAAAGGTAAAATTCCTTTTTTTAGATCCTAAATCCTTTTTTAAATCCTAAACAAAAGAAAACATAAAATATGAAATTATTACGTAAGAAAGTGTATGATGATGTCATTAATTAGATTGGTGCTATTTGACTTTTAATTTTTTTTCATAAGAAAGTGTATAGTTTTTTCTCTAATCTAAGAACAAATTTGATAGCAATTCATCTATGGACCGTGATTATAAAATACATGTATTAACTTAAATTTATGTGTAATAATTGTCTTTTAACTATTAAATAAATTTCACACCACCTATGCAAAAACAATCTTAAAACTATAATAAAATAGTTTATTATTTTATATTTTATTAGATTAAAACATCAAACAAAACCCGTTGCAACGCAACGGGCTCATATCTAGTAATTAATAATAAAAGGAATAAAGGAAGAAAGCACACCCAGTGGAATGAGGAATAGAGGAAGAAAGCACACCCAGTGGAATTCGAACCCACAATCGCTTGATTAGAAGTCAAGCGCCTTATTCATTAAGCCATGGGTGCTTGTTGTTTCGATTTTCACATTATTTATTAGTATTATAAGGCAATAACGTATATAACCGTGGGAAAACGCGGGAAAAAGGCGAGTAGGGGTAGGCACTTTATCTGATATCCGAAGTGGCACCCAAACCCGATCCGAAAAACCCAAACCGAAATCCGAACCAAAGTAACAAAATATCTGAACAGGTATTGATTTAGGGGACATTGGATATCCGAACCCGAACGGGTAATATCCGAACCGAATGGATATCCGAAAATAATCGAACATATGTATATTTAACCTTATATTTTTAGTTTACTGCTTTCATTTTATTCAAAATATTTTTATTTATACATATTTTAAGATAAGATAATATACATATTATGAATTGCTCATCACTTGAAAAATATGCCAAACTTTTGTGCATTAGCAAAAATTATATCTAAAATTCTAAAACAATAATCAAATTAATGTCTTTTTATTTTAAATTTTATCTCCAAATCTATTGATCATTTAATCTATTGGTAATTAAAATAAAAAATAAGTTAGAAGTGTATTTTCAAATACAAGAAACTTGAGCACTGAAAATTTGATTTTTTTCTAAAATCTAAATATTTGAAACCTGATCCGAAATAACCAAACCCAAAGTAAAAATATCCGAATCCGATCCGAAATATAGAAATACCCGAATGGATATTATATCCCTATACCGAAATATCCGAAAATCTGAAATACCCGATCCAAACCCGAACGGATACCCGAACGTCCACCCCTAGACGAGAGTGATGAGAGTAGAACTGTTTGGAAGAATTGTATATCGACTCTCGTAATGATAAAGCTTATACATGCAGTCCTGTATACATGTACAACTTATATAAGAATATAACAATCAATATAAGCAGTTAAACCTATTTACTTTGTCTACTGACTGCTAAGCATTCTCATTTTGGGTTCTTGTAGAGGTTTTGATTTCCCAATCTTCATGTTTACTGTTTAGAGGCCTGGCCAGTAATTTCCAAGGAAAAGCTGATGGCATATATATGCTTAATAACATCAAACACAAATACGAAAAAACTCTTACTAAGTTCAAAGAAATAAAATATCTCATCATGAAACCATATGTAATCCTTTTTTTAATTAAAAAAACATATGTAATCCATATATAGTTAGACTAGTTTAATATATGACCACACCTGCTTGACACAAACCTAACCATAGCTTTAAGCAATGAACACAAGCCATTTAGATTAGATTAGCCAGAGTCCTGACCATCCGGAATCTAACAATCACCTCCAATATATCAAGAAGACAAGAACTACGATAGAAATCCTGACCATATATATGACTTGTGAGTGGAACAAGACTGTAATGTACCATCACATCCAGATTACTGACATATTTCATCGTCTTCATAAGTATGGTCCATGATAATACTTTATAGAGCTTACTATTAATCATAAACTTATACACGAAGAAGCCAAGAGAGACAGAGATCTACAGTAGCAATTACTTGTAAAATGAGTCTGAAAAAGAAATGAAGATTACGAATTTAATAAAAATAAGAGTGTTTTTTTTTAAAATTGTTGGCAGTGTCTTGACTAAGAGCACAGATCTAAGAATCAAGAGCCTTAATGGTTTCTTCCTTTCGATTTATTTTAGATTTCGTTCAAATTGCAAAACCTACTTTTTGAAATTTCATCAAACTAATTTTGATTTGATAAATTTGTGTATTCTAGTCTAAATCTTTTGTATAAATATTCAAAATTTATCAAAACTATTGATGTTATATCGTAAACTTCACATTTTATTATATTATTTCATTGTAAACGCTTTATTCAATAACAACAACATCCTTCGATGTCAGTACATCGGCCAAATTTGTATTTATGTTTATTGCAGTATCTAACGCAACCAAACAAAATGTCTTCCTTACACGGCCAAAATCCTCCAAAGCAAAACTCGCCTCCTATTCCATATCCTATTTATCAATAAAAGAAATCATTAATACAAAATATCCACAAGACAAAAACATATCTGCAACTAAAAATAAGTTATTACCCGGATCATCTAAAGTAGTTGAAGGAGTTTCAACAGCGAATGTACGACAGTCAATAAGAGATATGAATAAAAAGATGGTTAAAAAAAATGGGATTAAAGTTTTTACGGTTATAGCCATTTTTATGATGTTCTTAATAGTGTTGTTGAGTTTGTTACTTAGACTGGTTTTTTTTTGTCAACACTTAGACTGGTTACATATATACTAATACAAACTCTCAAAATAGTTGTCATGGTCAAAGATAAAGAAAAGAATTCAATCTGTGCATTTATTTTCTTATAAAAATTAGTCAAAACGAGTTAGCAAAAAAAAAAGATTTAGTCAAACAAAAAGAATAGTTTTTTTACCAAGTACGAGGAGGAAGGGATACCAGAGAGCAATGTCCATATGGTTTGCTTTTCACACAAGATAAAAATCTTGCAATGTAATCTCAGTTTATTAAGTGTTCCAAATACTATTTGGCACATAGAGATGCATTTATTGTAAAAAACGTTTTGAATTGAATATATTTAATATGGGAAATCACATAAAAAACCGACAGTGGCACGTAATGACATTTTAAACCTCTAAGTTTTTTCACTATCACTTTAAACCTCTAAAGTGACATTTGTATCAGAAAAAACCATCGACTTGGTTTACTTGTTCATCAAGCTAAAAAATGATCTGTAGAACAGGTAATTATGATGATGTGTCGATTTTTTCCAAAAAAAATAATGATTTAACTAATAAGAAATAAAAAATTCAGAAAAAAATAAATAAGAAATCAGATAACTAAACAAAAATTCATAAAATAATTATTAAAATTTCAGAAAATTGAATAAATTCGTAAAATTAAATAAATTTCAAAATAAATAATATTAAATTCAAATACGTAAAATTAAATAAAAATTTAATAAATAAATAAGATTAAATCGAAATACAGAAAATTAAAGTTCAGAAAATTTAACCAAAATTAAAGAAAAATCACAAAATGAAGAAAAACATATCAGGAATAGTTTTTTAACTACAAGTTTTTTTAATAATAACAAACATATCATCGTTGACAATAAAAATTTCAAACATATCACTGATGAAGATGGTGGTTTCTCATATAACCATTAAAAATGACATTTTTGACATATCTCTGACGATAATTTTTGATACCGATATCATCGTTAAAATGATGGTAGATAAGTCAATAATGATGTTTTCGATAATCATCATTCAAATCGATAAATATGTCTAAACGAAACTGTAAATGGTCATGTAAGAAACCACCATCGTTATTAGTGATATGCTTGAAACAGTTATTTTCAACAATGATATGTTTGTTTTTATTAAATATTGTAATTAAAAAAAAATATAATGATTTTTTTTATTTTGTGAGTTATATTTAATTTTCTTAATTTTATTTGATTTCTGTATTTTTATACAATCTTATCTATTTATTAGGTTTTTAATTAATTTTATGTAGTTTAATTTAATCTTATTTTTTGAATTTTTATTTAATTTTATGATTTTTTTATCAAAACAATTCTAAATTGTTTCTATTTTCTGATTTCTATTTAATTTTCTGAAATTTTATTTAATTTCTGATTTATTATTTATTTTTTTACAGTTTTTTATATTACTAATTAAATAATAATTTTTATTTTCGATAAACCGACAAATCATCACTATTAATTTTCTGATTTGTTTTTATTTTTTATTAATTAAATAATTATTTTTCAGAAAAAACCGACATATCATCACAATTACCTGTTATACAAGTCATTTTTAAGCTTGATGAACAAGTAAGCCAAGTTGAAGGTTTTTTGTGATACGAATTCCACTTTGGAGGTTTAAACTGGTAGTGAAAAAACTTTAAGGTTTAAAGTGTCGCTATGTATCATTCTCAAGGTTTTTTATGTGATTTTCCCTATTTAATTTATTCAAACAAAACAAAAAAAAACCTACCTAGTAGTAACATTTAAACATTGGTATACATATTATTTCCATATGTAATTAATTATGCAACCTTTTTTGCAAAAAAAAGATTTTTTTTTTGCTTAATAACATTTGAACATTGGTAAAAATACAATTTAATACATCATGCGATATATTAGAAAAAACTCACCTAAGTGACTTTTTACACGAATATGTGAGTTTTGATAGATTAATTTTAGAGGTGACTTTTTGGAGGTTTAAACTGCTAGTGAAAAAACTTTAAGGTTTAAAGTGTCGCTATGTACCATTCTCAAGGTTTTTTATGTGATTTTCCCTATTTAATATATTCAAACAAAACAAAACAAAAACCCCTACCTAGTAGTAACATTTAAACATTGGTATACATATTATTTCCATATGTAATTAACTATGCAACTTTTTTTGCAAAAAAAAAAGAATTTTTTTTTTGCTTAATAACATTTGAACATTGGTAGAAATACAATTTAATACATCATGCGATATATTAGAAATAAAAACTCACCTAACGAATATGTGAGTTTTGATAGATTAATTTTAGAATTTAATCTGTCAAAGATTTTTTATTTTTATATATTTAACTATATTTTAAATATAAATAATCATATACCAAATCATATCAATTGCCGAACAATCTAAATATTTTTTTATGAAGAAAAGTATTATTCGCAATTTATGACACATGTGTTGTCAAATATATCCAATAATAAAAATATAACTTGATATATCTGACTTATAAAGAAGCTTTAGAATATTTTACATCCTCTGAAGATTCAAAATCTTGAGTCATATTAAATTATTTTAAACACAATGAATATTTTTTTCATCAAATCTAATCAAATACAAATTTATCTTACATCTTTTTTTAAATGATTAAGATTATTGTTAAAAAAATACATTCAAGTTTTGTTATAATTGAAACTTTTTACATCAGTTGAAGTTTCAAAATAAAAATTGAACTCATATTTTTTTTATTTAAAACAACTTTTTATTGAGAGTGATAATTGAGTATCTTAACTCTTTATTCAATTACTACAAGTGCACAACATATCACAATAGTATAGAAGCAATCAAATTCACAAAAAACTAAGTTTATACAAGTTTGCAAGACAAAATTTAAGATAAGCCGCAAAGATACTTTTTCCAGCCTCAACTATTTTTAACAAAAATCTTCAGCTAATTTTACTCCTTCATAAATAAAGGGTGTGGTTCGTGTATTCGGATATCCGGTTCGGTCAGAGTCGATTATTTTAGATTTTGGTCAGGAGAAATTAAGAACCGAGGATAATCTTATTCAGACCGGCATAGGTAGTCCTTAATTCTGTTTGGTTTGGATAGCAGATTAAAAATTTGACAAGTCCACTGACCAACACACTTACTATATACTGCAGAAAGGATTAGTAATGCAAACAAGTATACAACAAACATAATACACATGATTTCTGTGCTTATAGGTGTGTGTATATATATTGATTACACAGCTTCATCTTCTTCTCCAAGAGACCAACCGTTTTTGTAATAGAAAGCGATAAGTCCGTTGATAAAAGAAAATAAAAATGTCGGTTCTCATTGTGTGAACTCTATTCTCAGGTCAAAGCTACCTAAACTTTCAGTGTTTCTGTCGATGCATCCTCTTTCTTATTTTCCTCATTCACATCTTCCGTGGTGGTGGTCTTTACGTCTTTCTGGAGAGCACGAAGCATTGCAGAGTTCACCTGGTTTCTCAACTTGGCGTTCTCAACAAAAATATCTGCTAATATCTTCCTCAGCTCGTCCTCCATGAGTCTTGTCTCAGTATCGATGCTTAGAGATTTATCCATGCCTTGAGCGGCAAGCAGCTGAGCCTGAAAAATGGCCACAACCGTTAAATTTTGTGAAATGCACACTGCATATTTGTATTGGCAATTCTTCATTATTGCAGCGAAAACTGGCAAGATGCAGTGACAAGAAACTCCTACTGGAGGAAACCATCAATGTGACTGGGGTGTACGAATTTGGGAAACTTTCTTTTAAAAGGAGATAAAGGAGAATGCAGCTACCTCCTCAATTTGATCGTCAGATATTGACAGCAACCGCAGAGCATCTGATACTGTTGTTGAGTTCTCTACCAAGCTACCACTTCCGTCTGTTGCTAAATTCAAGTTGTACTCTTTAAGCCGGTCGTGGAGAATTCTGCAGTCACTAAGCAACTTTTTTCTAGCCGATACCGTGTTCTCAAGTAGTTTTTTCTCATGTTCGAGTAGTTTCTGAAAAGTGCAATTCAGGCTAAGTTATCTCTCTTGTTTTCATCCATGAACAGTAAAATTTCACAAACCAACGGTGCTGCCAAATTAGAATATAGCCAGAAAATTACCTCAGCTTCAATTTTATCAGTCAAAGATTGAGTCAGCTTCTTTTCTAGTTCCACGTGAGAACGCCTCAGTGATTTGACCTCTTTGACCAGAACTTTAATATCTGCTTTTGATTTTGCCTCTAGTTCATCATATCGCCTGGAGAGATCCTCCAGTTGCTGTTTTCTGGCATCCAACTCTTTCGACAAAACGTGTCTCTCACTCTCAGAAACAGTTGGCTGTTCAGTGGATTCTTCATGTGAGCTCCCATCCTGTGGTAATGATTTGAATCAGCCTCCTTCTCTACTATAGGATACTATGTCCTATCTTTGCGAACCAGCTTGGTTGCGAAAATAATTTAATAGATATGGGACTATTTCAAATCATACCTCTCTCGATTTCAACTTCATTTCCATCTCGTAAGATTTTTGTCTAAGTTCTTCCATATCCCACTGCATCTGAGTACATCTTTCCCTCTCAGTCAAAATAGCTTGCTCCAAATTTTCTTTGCTTCTCTGCTTAGTCGTTTCAAGTTCCCCTTCTAAATCATTAACCTGTCCAGTAAAAACAAGATTTACAACACTACCATTCGCTCCAAAGAAAAAAATGATAGGATACGGATGTTTATAATCAAAACAAGATGAAAAAAGAATGGAATTCATGTTTTCTTTTCTTATTGTACCTTCCTGTTCAGGTACTCTTTCACCGCTATCTCTTGATTTAGTCTTGCTATAAGATCCTCCATATCTATTTTTGCATTGACAAGTCTATCATTCGTGGCTAACAGAATCCTGTTCAATATCTTACGTAGGTCCACTGGAAGAACTATTTGTGCACTGCCCTGTCTATCTGGGTCACAAACAAGACCAGTTCCAAGCGATGGACCAGTACCTCGAATCTGATCCAGGTGGCTTTCACTGCTTGAACTTAAGAGACCAGATGTTGAGGTCGCACCAGTGTGTAGAGAAAACCCGTCAGCACTCTCAACAGACAGATTTCTATCATGCATACCTAAGTGAGCTGGTGATTCTGATTCAGAGAGATGTCGTGAGCCATTGTTACCAAGAAACACATCTTTAGAAGCGTTTCCGTTGTACGCATCCTTCCCTTGTATATTATTGACATATCTTGAGCGGACTTTATGTTTGGGAAAGTCTTCTAGTTGCTCTAGAATAGTTTGGCTCATTGAAAGTCCCTCGTCAATGTTGGACATGCTAAAGTTGACGAGCTTCTCTATTGGATTTGTTACTTCTTCATCCAGAGTTAGATCTTCGGTGCCAATTTCAGAAAGATCATCCTGTCCTACACTTGAAGATCCGAGCTCAGATGTTTCATAAACAGTATCACTCCCATAGTCAGACGTGAGAGAAGAACTGCCGCCGGTCTGAAACAAGCTCAAACTTGGATGAGCCATTGGTGACGAACTTGTGCTATTTCTATCATTGTTGGCATCAGAAGCATTCTGATCAACATCTTGGCATGCTGCGATGCAGCATCACGGTAAAATTTAATAAAAGTTAATAAAGTTCACCAAAGCACGGCTTAACAGCATAACGTAAAAGCTCATACCAGACCTCGCAGCAGCTTCTAGTTCAAGAAAGGATGCAACTACGACACTTCTAGCCAATTCTATATCAGACAATAGCTTCGTTATCCACTCCTCAAGAGAGCACCTTCTCTGCAACAAGGTCACAGCTATCGCTTGTGAAAGGGAGAAATAGCACAAAAAGAAAGGAAACTGAGAGTAAAAGGAGTTACAGTGACCTAATTTAGTTAACCCAGAAAGAATGCATACCTCTTCTAACACTGCTCTGCTTTTCATACGTAACAGCCCTTTGGGTGGAGCTGATGGAAAACTTTTTCTGGGAAATGCTTTTTTAAGCTAAAAGGAAAACATGAATGTGCATATCGTCAGAGAAGTGGAAAAAAAAAACGGAGAGTTGGATAAGGCGGTTCAAAGGGAGAGCAAATACTTACATCAGTTAATAGCTTAAGAAAATCATTAAATCTTCTCAAAACTCCTCTCATTGTGGTAACACCTTCAGGGGACTGCACACTTATCTGGACCCTGTAAAACTGTTCCTCTAAAATGTTACATAAGTATGTAAATTGAACTAAATAAAGAAATAATTTAAGACATTCACAACAACAAAACTCTTCAACTCCCATAAAAAAAGAGGGCACTCTCCAGTCGATAAGACATTTCAGGTAGAACAGGAAACAAATATATCATTGTTCATGCTAAAGTTTATTGATCCGCAGAAGTTTCAAGCTCTGGTCAACATGACCAGTTCAGACAAATTTGCTACTAGAAGATAAAAAAAAAACGAAGATTGCGACCTTACCACAACAGGATCCGAGTTTTTAGACTTTGGAAGGACAGCCCATGAGGGTATAGTAACACAATAACTCCATCCGGTTCGTGGATCATGAGGCCAAACAGTATCTCCACCATTCTGCACAAAAATCACATAATAATTATCCTATTGCCTTGAAGTCTCCACCTTTACATATATCAAATTCAAAGTATCCAAAATTTTAGCTACTCCTGATGTTCAACGAAACATAATTCACCGATTGCTTCATCTAAGTGTTAGGAATCTCCTATTTTATGATAAGGTCATGGTCAATAGTGTGATACGTGTGGCTCCTATATTAATGGGAAGTCTCCCACTTGTTCAAACATGTTCTTTAGTTGTTTAGTTGGTAGTTATTTAGTTGATCTCTTTCTTTGTGTATTTATAGTCATCCATGTATTTGGAATGGTTATGAAAAGAAAATTGCAGTAAATTGTTTCTAAGTCTTTGGGATCCATCATTTTACTTAGGCTTGGTGATACTATAGTAGCATCTAGCTTGGGACTCACTCAAACCCCCAAAAAAGGAATTCGAGCAGATACAGGAAGAACAATGAAGAGCATTTAATATCATCTAAATGCAGAATTTAAGCACAATGAAGTTCGAATTTCGCGGGAAACGTAAGAGCTAACCAATTTTCGCGGGGGAGGACTCCAATCCATCCCCAGTGGAAGAGGCGACGTTCCGTCATGCCTGTGCTTCGGCGGACTCCGTCTCTGCATCATCTCCACCAAATTCTACCTACTCTTTCTCCGATCATGAATCTAATATTCCGATCAAATTTCAATCGGAGATCGTCAGATCGAGCACTGATTTTCGCTCGAAATGGAGATCTGAGCTAAGGATCGAAGAGTAGAGTTTATGAGGATCGTCAGATCGAGGTGACGTCGTCTCTCAGGTTTCTTCTCTTCTTCCTCTGGTTGAATTCCATGGACCCACCACGGTGGTGTCGTCTTCTTTAACGGAAAAGCCGAGAAGATTACACGTCATTTTTTACGCAGGCGTGAGATTCGGTTCGGCTCGTGAAAACCACGTTTTTAATTTTATTTCCGGCTTGATTAGGCTCAGCTCTTTGGATTTTGTTTTTAATTGGGCTTCTTCATTTCTGATAAATTTGGTAAATAAAGATAGCTAAAAATTATTAGTATTATATTTTTTATCTACAAATTATTATTTCAAGCTGAAAAAAAAGATTGTTTTTTTTTTCGGCCAAAAACTATTATATATATATATATAACTTTCATTGNATATATATATATATATATATATAACTTTCATTGTAGAAATATAGTTAAGAACTGGTTTGTCAATTAAAAGATATAAATATATATGTCTGTCAAATAAATACATTGGACAGTCTGTGTATGTATTTATTTATCGATTTATAGTTGGTTTTTCTGAAAAGTCATGAAAGAGTTATATATATATATATATATATATATATATATATATATATATATATATATATATAAAAATTT